>JAULBR010112071.1:0-10193 GCA_032355825.1 Melanodrymia aurantiaca
GTCTGACGTCCAATAACCGCTGATTTATAATCGATGTGTTTCTAGTGGCGTCGTTAAATAAAATAAACTTTACTTTATTTCTGGTGTTTGTAGTAGCTTAAAGGGACTTTTAAGACGATTGCCACCGAACTTACGCATGTAATGCTATTTGTAACATATTTCTGGCTAATACAGCGTTTTTATTACTAAAAATTAATCAATATTCACTTCCACTGTATTGCTTATAATATCAATATAATGTATATTCAATTCGTTTGTAGTAGCTTAATAATTATGGTCGTTGAACTTTTGGCTACAATAATTTAGTACGTACTAAATTATTTTAGACAAAAGGACACAAGAAAGCTACTATAACAATTTGGATGACCAGAAACCAATAGGGTATACATGTACACATATTGATATTGTAAGTAATAATATGTAAGTAAATGTTAATTTTAATGATACGAAATGCTCTATTACTATTAGCCAGAAATATGTTACAAATTGCCTATGATATTAAAGACGCGCACGTACGGTGGCACTCGTCTTAAAAGTCGGAACTGTGCCATTGACCATTTAGATGGGAACAAAACACCCAGGACAAACATAATTATATTGATATTGTAAGCAATACGATGTAAGTAAAAGTTATAAGGGCCAGAAATATGTTACAAATATCATTAGCTTCACAAGCATGGTGGCAATCGTCTTAAAACTACGCATTGTGGCTTTAAAAAATAGAATTGTTAACTTCATTTGAATGATAATTATGACGCAACACGGAGTGGGCGTCAGTCTATGGCGCCACTGGTATGTTTGAATGGAAACAATACATGCACGCCTTGTGTGCTTCCCAAAGGTACTTAAGGCCGTCTGACACGCTGCAGATGAAGTTAAGGACCCACATGGGTATACGCGCATTTATCTATTTCCCATAAAAGAAGTTCTTTTTAACGAATCAATATGTTGATAAATATATTCATGAGCTAGACCAATCAACCACCACGCAGTGTAAAAATGCAATAATGAAAAACTAATTCCTTTTGAAATATTATTATTGCAAATTATATTTTAGTATTGCAGAAAACAGCCATATCTAAAAATAAATCGTTATTTACAAGGAACTATTGAAGAAATAAAAAGTAATAGAATGTCAAAGAAATCTATAATTATTATTGCTATTAAATAACCTACAATTACGTTGAGCTGTTTAGAAGAAAAAAAGTTTAATTATGGTTGTTAAAGAAACCACTTATGACTCTTATGCTAAAGAAACCTATAATTACAGCAATGTTGCAAATGCGCGCGTTCTCGCGAACACCCACACACACGTGCGCGCGCACGCACACACACACACGCACACACCCACGATATAAAAATAAACCCCACTTATGAGCACAGGTGGGATTTGATTCTACTTGACCGATTCGCATGGCACTTGACAGTTCAACACCATAACCGATCGGCCAAACTAATAGTTATTGGCGTGCTCATATCCAATTGAGGTTCTAGCACGTTTGTCATAGCCAAGCAGTCAAGCTGCTGAAACAGCCTGTCCACGACAGAAGTTAGTGTTAGTATGATAGAGGAAACCCACTAATCCGAATTGATAAGTAGCAAGGGATCTTGTTTATATGCACTTTCCCGCTAAACCTGTTGTGGACACTGGTCGATGTAAGTGGAAGTACACCTAGCCATTGAGCACTCGGTCTGGGCTGGGGCCTATGTAATAATATGAATAGACGTCCGTAGGAATATAGTTCCGAAACAATGTATAATGCTATAGGACATACATACCTAGTATTCATAGTCCAAACACATAGTTTTATTGCACATGGCGTTACATTAACTCAAGGACTTGTAGATAATAACTAGTTTTATGGGCCAGGCTGTTTGTTTCATTCCGTATAGATTCATTTGATTATTTAATCCGTTTTGTTATGATATTGCCGGACTTGCATTCCGGTAAGACTTGCGTTGCTTTTACACCTGTACTGGGATTAAAAAATCAGATATGCCACGAACGGGATTCGAACCCAGTACCTACCAGTCTTTAACCACTGCGCCACGGAGACAGATCTTCTTAAACTGGAATCCGCTATGACTGAACTGAACCTTTATTTCGCTCAGGCCGTAATCAACGGCATATGAGGAACAAAATATATAAATACATACAACAATCAATACAATAACTTCATTGGTTACAGTATACACGCACGCACGTTCGCACGTTCGCACGCACGTACACTACCGTTTAAACAATGACGACACGTTCGTCTCATTTTGTGCGTCCGTGTATCTGTGCTTGTGCGTGTAATTTAGCAGAATTTGTAATCTCCTGCAATGTGAATGCCCTGGCGGTTTAGCTCGAGTACTTAGCTCGTCTATTGTTGGATTCCCATACAATATACAATGTTTTATATCTGTGCTGGGAGGTCGTTAAATATTAATCCGTCCATTCTATAACTAGTAATGACTAATTAGACAGGTCAAGCGGGACAAGCTCAACATGTTCTAGCGGTCGGATGGGTTTGTCTACTTCCCGGGCCGACACCGTCGGATTTCCTGCTCGCGATAAACGAGAGCAAACGGATAGGAATAAAACATGTATTAAAAATTGGTGTATTAACCTGCTGATTACCTATGTTTTGGGGACAATAAATTACTTGTTTAAAAAAATTAAAAATATTTTAAAAACTTAAAATAATTTGTGTATTAATTGAATATAATCAAAGAATAACACATTTAATGACAGTTGATTATCTGTTGAAAATAACTAAAACGTCAAGTTGTCAAATCGTAAATATATAATATATTATATATTTTAAATATTACGAATCTTGCAAGCATAATACCATACTAGTACGCTCTTTTGCCCTGACATTGTAATTATGAGGAATTACCATTCGCAAAATCATCATAGACGCACAAAATTAGGTACTTCAGAAATTCGGTTATAAAAATGCTCCATTAGCTAGAAATAATATTATGTTACAAATAACATTAGCTGAGCAAGCACGGTGACATTTGTCTTAGTTCGCTGTAACCTGGGTTATTTCCCTGTTGATAATACATAACCAAAATAATAGCATGTTCTTTACGTCATTTAATTTTTAAAGGCACAATGTCTAGGTTTACGACTAATGCTACCGGGCTTGCCCATCTAGTGCTGTTTGTAACATATCTAGCTTATGGAGCATTTTGTTAGTAAAATTAACATTTACTTATATCTTGTTGCTTACAATGTCAATATAATGTATACCCAATACGTTTTTAGTAGCTTAATAAGATCGGTCCTTAGACTTTTGTATGTCTATAATAATTTGTCTTGTGATAAATTATTTTAGACAGACGTCTATGGTTTAACGACCTCCCCAAGAGCAACAGGTCATTTTTACAGTGCAATATTAGAGGGGAAGTAGACAGTGTGTGTTTCTCACATACTGCATTATGATCACGTTGGAGAATATAGTTTGTGGTTGCGTATATTTTGAATTATTTGCTCTGGTATGGGTACTGTTGAACACACGTTAACGGACTGGGCGCAGTCAGTGTGTATTGTGTTTCTGACATACTGCTTTATGATCACGTTTGAGAATATAGTTTGTGGTTGTGTATAATTATTTTGAATTATTTGCTCTGGTATGCGTACTGTTGAACACACGTTAATGGACTCGACATGCAGTGTGTATTGTGTTTCTGACATACTGCTTTATGATCACGTTTGAGAATATAGTTTGTGGTTGCGTATAATTATTTTGAATCATTTGCTCTGGTATGCGTACTGTTGAACACACGTTAATGGACTCGGCATGCAGTGTGTATTGTGTTTCTGACATACTGCTTTATGATCACGTTTGAGAATATAGAGCTTGTGATGCTAGCTGAGCGGTTGCTTCTATTGTGAATGGATTCTACTCAAAGGAACGTTTGTGTAATTTGAGATCTAGCTGGATAGCGAAATAAAACGAAATAGTAGAAGCATCCCAAGACGTGCAGATCAATAGAACGAAGTCTCGCGAGACTCTCGCACCACGATTCGCCCAATGACTGTCCACTTTGCAAGTGAGATTAACGCAACTGACAATTTCAATTAACACGGACCACGGCCAACCCACCACTATGTGTTGCACGGCGTCCCAAGACGTTGCCGCCTGGAGAGCCATGAATATGGGCTTGCACAAAATTGATCTTATGCACCATGCAGTACTTACTGAAGACCTTCTAATGTTGATGCTCTTGTAAACTGCTTAGCCATACAGGCTAAGTGAGTTATAGTTGCTTTAGTCCACGAAGATACGTTCTTCACAGCTAACAATACTGGTTGGATTCAGACTTAATAGAAACTCTGAAGTCGCTTCGTGGCTAACAAGAAAAGTTATATAAAGTGCTTTGTTCTATAACAAACACATGGCGAATCACTTCAAGCGAGTTGAAATCGCACTTCTTGTCGTATAATGAACCATGAGTGTAATATGTGCTAAAATGTATTTCCTTTCATTCGTTACAGACACATTGGTTTATATTGCTTACATAACAATGAATGCCTTTAAAATTACTCGCAGCTAAACAAAATAATAAGTCAAATCTAATATTCAAAGCACTTGATCATTTTCAAACAAATATTCAAGAGACGTTAGTGATTGACTATTAGAAATTATGCAAAATTGGTTAAAACATCCCTATGGACATTTATGTGAATAATATTTAAACGCACAATGCCTAGTTTTAAGACAAACATCACCGTACGTGTGTATCTATATAATGCTATACATTATTATGTCTGGCTCATGGAGCAGTTTTTTATTATTACCATAACATTTACTTTAGATATTATTGCTTACAACATCACTATAATAATTATGTATATCCAATGTGTGTCTGGACATCCAAATGGTTATGATAGCTTAATGTGTATTTTGGCCTAAGTTAATTTGTCTCGTGCCAAAGTCCATAGACCATTTTAAGCTACTACAAACGAAATCGATGTACATGCATTGTATATTGATATTGTAAGCAATAAGATGTAATAAAAAGAAAATGCCCCGTAAGCCACAAGAAAATGCACTGGCTATAGTTGACAGACCAACAACAATCTTAAAGCCCCTGGTTCAAATTTAAGAGGGATCCCGCAAGATATGCTCGTCTTTCGCGAATACATGATTACACCACTTACTGTTTAAACAGTGGTCTGTGTGTATACCGCCAAAGAAGCATGCAGATATTGCTTGATCAGAGCTCTAAAGCTGTTGGTTTGATTTTTAGATGGATACCACCGGCGGTGCCGGCACGACCATATTTCGCGAACATATTAATATATTGTCACGAAATGTTTAAACCGTAGTTTGTATATGAACGCTACATGCTGTTTGATCATTTCGATACGTTTCCTATTATTAGCGATCTGGTGCGCTGTTGTGGCATCCCTTGTAAACTCAAGTTTAAGAAGGGTGTCCCCGACGGGACAGGATACGTTCATGTTTTGCGAACCTACAATGTGATCACTCTTTAAAATTTAAATAGTAATTCTGTTTGCAGTCATTCACAACTGAGATGGTTGTTTATTTTTTATAATGTTCCGCTTGGGCGTGCTCGTTCGAAGGCATCAATCTAAAACTAAAACCACTAGCTTTCCAATTACAATGCCTATTTTTAAGAGAAATTCCACCGTGCATGCGACGCTAATACTATTTGTAACGTATGAATGGCTCTTTGTTATTAACATACACATTTACTTGCATCTTATTGCTTACAATATCAAAACATTTACATGTGTATCCAATGTGTTTCTTGTCATCCAAATGGGTTCTGTATAAAAGCTTAATGTGTACTTGCTTACAATAATGTATCCGTGCCAGACAAAAGTCCAAGGACCATATTAAGCTACTACAAATGCATTGGATATACATAATGATATTGTAAGCAATACGATATAAGTAAATATAAATGTTATCAATAAAAATGGCTCCATGAGTCAGAAATAGTTTACAAAAAGCATTAGATATGCAAGCACGGTGCCATTTGTCTTAAAGCTAGGCATTTTGCTTGTAAAATTGTATTTGGTAGGGAACAAAACTTAGACCATATTTCTTATCCATATTGCAGTTATTAATGGTCTATGATTCCTGCGCTCACTGTTCTGCTGAAAAGCCTAAACAAATAAAAAAGAATGCGGCGTCATAATATTTCTATAATACAAGATCGGCCGAGAAAGCAGCAGAAAAGACAATGTATTGCCAGAACTTCAGACAATTTATGACATTAAGCTGTAAAGTACTTGTGATTGCACATGATTAAAGTTAAGGGCCATTCTTTTTGATTAGATACCAGTAGGCAGTCGGAATTAAGAGATCCTCTCATGAAGAAAGTTAACCCTTGTGCGTCCAACAGTTAACTGAACAGCGAGCCCAAGACGTTCTGGTTGCGCGTTCCGACCGCCCGAGGGTTAATGTGATCTGGCCCGTTTCTGTTTTCCATCAATCGGAATAATTGATTAGAAACGAACAACAGGCGTTGTAAATTAAATAACTGTACTTCACTCAAATGAAATTTGGCTGCTGCTTCGCTGTCCTAGGGCCCCGCAATCACCCAGTGTTATCGGTATCCATTGGTGAACAATAAATAATTTACATGTATTAGTATTTCACTTTGAATTAGACGTCAGTAGCCAAATGAGAACGAGAAGCAAGAAAAACACCAAAGTGTTCGTATTGTCGTGAGTTTGCGGGCTGGGATTTAACGTAAGAGCATTTCTCGTTCTGACGATCACCGCAAACAACGGTCTCTGATTTAACTACAATTTCATATTAAATTTATCAACTGTTTCAAGTGTTAGGGTCTCTAGACTTAGGATTGGCTTTTCTGTTATGTCTTTCTGAAGTGTGGGCCTGAGGTGTGCATTTGGGAGTTTTGGCTTATGCATATGCATGTGGGCGAGTGATACGTTTGGATATGTCTGTAAACTAAGTGAATGCAGGTGTGTACTCATGGGTATACTCGTGATTGTCAGCAGGGCTGTATGGGTGTGTTTGAATTACTGTTGATGTGATAAATGCGGTTGTAACTATGACAAGGGAACATTATTAATTCATCAATTAAAATAACATGGGAGCGGGACGTAGTCTAGTGGTAGAATGTCTGCCTGTGGCGGGATTGATCGAGGGATCGATCCTCCACAGCGCAAAAAGTGGCACACGACTGGATTATCAAATTCCGTGGTATGTTACCCTGTCTATGGGATAGTGCACATAAAAGACACCTTGCTGTTTTTCGATAAGAGTAGCTCATGAAGCGGCGACAGCGGGTTTCCTCTGAGACCATGTGTCAATATAACCATGCGTCTGACGTCCAATAACCGCTGATTTATAATCGATGTGTTTCTAGTGGCGTCATTAAATAAAGCAAACTTTACTTTAAAATAACATTATACGTTAAGTGATTAGTAAAATAACATTTTAAAGGCAGCGTGACTTGGTTTGTCTCGTTACCCTTACAATGTTACATCCTTTTAATGATGACATGTGATCGCAAGAGACGATCATATTCTTCACCTCCGGTCATCTTTTGCGATCACATGTCATCATTATTTAAACCGTATTGTACGTGTGTGATATGTACATACCGTCACAGCTAATGGAGGTAGTGTTATATAATTTGGATAATATTATAGCATCCAGTTTAATCTCGAATCAGCGGCTTTGATGACAGCAACTTTCAAACTCACAATGGTTTTGTATAACGGGTGAGAAAGAATACACTCATTGTTCGCGAACACTTGGTGTCACCACTAAATTGACATTGATGTTTTAGTGCAGTCGTTGACAATGATCGTTTGTGCAGTCGTTGACAATGATCGTTTGAGCAGTCGTTGACAAGTGTCTTTTGGTGCAATCGTTGGCATTGTTTCTTTGTTGCAGTCATTGCCATTGATTCTTTCATACAATCGTTGACATTGATTCTTTGGTCGAGTCGTTGACATCGATTCTTTGATACAATCGTTGACCTTGATTCTTTGGTGGAGTCGTTGACATTGATTCATCCATGATTTAAGTCGTCACTGTATTGTGCGCATAATTATACGCATTTGGCTTTATGCATTGTTTTATCGTTTACATTGCATATTTACGAATCTGGTTTAGCCATGAGAGTACGTCCTAGGTTCTAAAACTAGTCATAGGGCGTTTGCTTCTATTGTACATTTGTACGTATTTGGCAACGGTAATCGTTTCATTATTTGGATTGCATACATTAATGTAATAGTTCAGTGCCTTCGTCATTCTCGTTTTATCTTATTTATGTTGGCATGGAAGCAAATGTGATCGGTTAATCCATATAATGAGAAACAAATATTAGGAAAATAATTAGCTGTGTAAATTATTTAAAAAATGAGATCAGTTTCAAGACTGAGTCATTTTGTTTATTTGTTTATTTAAAATATAAACAGAACCAGCCATACAGTGATACCGTGATTAAATATGAAACATATACTTGTCCTATTGACGCTGCTAATTGGCGTCGATTGTTTGCATCTTGCTGTTTGTATTATTGTGGATTGTATATAAATCGATGCTATCGTTTGTATACATTAGCCTGGTGATCAAACGTCGGTGATTGTCAAAGCCTGCAGAGCGCATTGATTTGCATAGAACTTCACGTCATATTACAGTTGTTTGACTTTAATACGCCTGTCATACATCATGTGTTAAATATTGATATACAAAGATAAATATAATAGTCGGTTTGTTCAACAAAACCACTGGAGCATGTTGGTTAGTATGCATCAGCAAGTGGATGTCGGACACGGTTATTTTGACATATGGTATGAGAAGAAACATGCTGCCTTCACGTGGGCTACTTTTGTCGGGTAGTAGCAAAGGATATTTTATACGCATTCAAAACCGTAACTGTCAACCCGATAAAGTCCAAGGGATACTTTCACGAATCTAAGACGCCCTGTCTTCGTTAAAAGTGATCCAGCCTTGAGCCACATTTCACGTCTGTCAAGAGTCCAGCTTTGTGTATTATTCATCAAAATAATCTTTGATGGACACATTAAGAACATTGCTAATGTTCTGTCGATTTTCTTTTTACAGAAAGTGTTTCTCGATGGAATGTACATTATTTATACAAGATTATACGTTAAAACCATTAGCTTATCTAAACTGTCCATATCTCTGGACAAAGGTTAAGGGAATAACTTTTTGAGGTGAGATTTGTTTGTACATAGGTTTGTCACACGAATCTCAAGAAAAGCAGTCCTTGTGGAGAACTTTATAGACCATCATGGATTTATTTTCTTGAAACGAGTGACAAAAATTCATAATATACAAAAGGATTAGTCCAACAAAAATATTCTCGTGCAATCAGTCATATATTATATTATTATGTTAAATAGACTGCACTTAAAAAGACACCAAAATAACACCAAAGAGATATTTGTGTCCGTAGTGGGGTGTTCCATGTCAACTATCGGAATTAACCTTTTACGGCGTCATATTTTTGTTACATTCAGATATGAAAAGAAAAGGTATATACAATATTGTACATGAATGATAAATGAGCAATTATCTCGTCGGATCATGTAACGTGAACGTGAGTACGCGGAATAAAACATACTCAGAATTGCACCTTGCCCCAAGTACTTGAAAGTGCTTTCCACTACACAAGGTAACTATTAATTATTAATAAGCTGGGATATGTATCTCATGTTTGATGAGATAAAGCTATAGACTCTTTGTGCGTTCACATTTTTTAAGGTCCCTCTGGGGTCGTTCGAACAACAATGACGTCATCGACGGACCGTTTTAGAACATTTCTGCTAAATGTTTCATACCACTGTTTCAGCATTGTTTTATGCATGAGAGTATCGTATTGTCTGTCGTCTGCTAGTGTGATCAGAATGCCGCTAACGATTTATTCAGCAGATTGTTTTTCAATTGTTGTCAGGCATAACATGAATATGGCAAGAACGTTATAGAAACATAGACATTGAAATAAAATTAAACCTTTTATATGCTGTTGTTAGGCGGAGTCAAAGTGTCGTGTATCTTGCCTGTAACTGTGGATAGTTTTCAGTCTTTCCAATTAATAGTTATAGTTAGTTATAGTTATAACTTATTTACGTGCTTATATCCCATTAAGGTTCAAGCACGTCTGTCGTGGTCACACAGTCCAGCCGCCTCGGCTGTCTGCCCACGACAGAAGTTAGTGTT
>JAULBR010112082.1:0-10193 GCA_032355825.1 Melanodrymia aurantiaca
TCCTTTGCAGGAGAAAAGGAGGAATGATGAAAAAACAGGAGACTCCTGTAAAAAACAGGAGGGTTGACAGGTCTGGTTTACTATCAAATGTAGGTAAATCTCTGGCCCCACTTTTTACCATTCTCCTCGGCCCCAGAGACATAATTTTCTCTTAGCCTTTCCATTTAGCAGCAGTGAAACATGCTTTGGTCCTGGCCAAGTGATGACTGACACACACAAACTTAAATTCAACTGGAACAAGTTTGACACAATAGAGCTTGACTATATACCGGTAGTTTATTTTTAGTGGTACCGATAAAGGTTTTTCACTTTTAGAAAAACATAAAATTGTCTCCATCCCCGATATGATATATATTTATGTACTGGGTATATTGCATACATTAGTTGGATGTTTACAACACTTTACCAATGTCTCTATGTTCGAATTTGGACATTGGTGTTAGTGTTTATTAATAATGATTTTTTACTTGGATGCATGTAGGAGAAAGTCAGTTTGTTGTCATTTTAACATCATTCAGTGTCATCGCCATCAATCACTGCTTATGTTAGTATACATTATTATAGTACTTGATTAATTGATTTTTTATTACCATATATCAATATTGTTTTTTTAGTAAATACTGAATTTTATTTCAATACGTTTATTCATAATGGCTTTTTTTTCTCATACATACTATTATTTAATATACATTAATAATACTTTTTAACATCATACATACTATTGTTGTACATACATTGATAGTACATTTTAAAATACATACTATTATTCAACATACATTCAAATTACTTTTTAACATACTTACTATTATTAACATACATTCATATTACTTGTTTACCATACATGAATACTATCTAATAAATTAATAACATACTTTACTAATACATTTTTATTATGTAGATATAATTTAATAATTATAAAATATCTTGGTGATAAAAGAACAAATACTCTACGTTTCGACTGCAAGATAAAAAAGCTCAACGTTTTGAGATATTTTGGTGCAATGTTTGTTAAAAGGTTGAGAAACTGGGACCTAGTCATCTGAATATTCATTTTGCTTGACACGTACCTTATGCCTTTCCTGCTCTATAGCGCTGTTTATGTATACATATTAGTAAGTCAGAAAGTGTTATGTATTGGTCATGTTTATATTTCTAATTCATAAATAAAAGTATTTACTAATGTATTAACAAGAAATGTGTTTTATACTGTACTATTGTCGCTTGATACTAAACTGTGTATGCTGTGTTTTTACTAATTGTAACAATGACAAGGCTACATCAGGTTGCACTCGACCAACTGAGATAGGTTGCATTACACCATTCTGACTGATTGCAATGCACCTTTTTGATATGGGTTGCACAACACCATTCTGACATGTTTCACTGCACCAGTCCTAGAGGTTGCACTGCATCAATCTGTGACAAGTTGCACTCAGGCAACTGAGAAAGGTTGCGCTAATCGTTCTGACAGGCTACACTGAACGAATCAGAGGTTGCACTACACCAATTTGAAAGGTTTCACTGCAACAATACAAGTGCTTGTACTGCACCACTATGTAATGGGTTGCACTGCACCAATCTGTAACGGGTTGCACTGCACCAATCTAACGGGTTGCACTGCACCAATCTGTAATGGGTTTCATGGCACCAATCAAATATGGTGGTTGTGATTGGGGGGCTGGTGGTTTGCAAATTGGTTTCTATAAGCAAATACAGTGGTCATATTTTTTACTGGTTTAGACAAAGTGCTAGATTAAGAGGATTGTTTCCACTTAATGAATGAAATACTAATTGTAACGTAGTTGACTTCACTACAATAATGAATGACACACCCAAATATGGTTTAGTAAGCAGATATTATATTTCAGATTTAGGTGGGTTGTGTGTTATTCTGGTCAGCCGACATTTTTTTATTAACCGAACAACATTTTTTGATAATATTTGTAAACCAATTTATAGAAAACGTCTTAAAATACTGAGTGGTATCTTGTTCCATGCATACAATAACCCAGTAGAACCATTATAACATAGCCCTTACTGCTTATAGGTAAGCGTAGCTGATGTGGCAGCAGTAGGACACTTACGAGATGATGTGTCCATGCCATTATGCAGAAGCTAAAAATGTGTTCTAATGTTGAAATTAAACAAACCCACACAACTGTCTAATCTGGAAATCTGTCTAAACAAGAAACAAAAACTTTGTCCCAAAATTGTTTTATGTTTCTAATCGAATCATGTGAATTATTCCTGTTTTAGTTTTTAATCAGAATTTGCTTCATTAATAATCGATCTCGAACTTGTGTCAATTCATGTCATTTTGTTTGTACTAACAGTGAATGGATGTTTGTCAATACTATTTTTGTTAATTTCTATCTTTCAATCTAATTAAAAGCAGATCCTTTCATCTGCTATGTATTATCCACCACAGTAGTGGATAATAGGTATCAGATGTGAGGATCTGATTCTAATTATATTGCTATCTCTTTGGCAGTGATTCGTGAGTACATGCCATCTCTACCGGTACTTGGTCGCAATGTCCCTTTGGCTCCGTCTTGTGCATTTGGTCATGTCATCGCTTTGTCATTTAAATCAGGAAAACAGTTTACAAGTTATCATACAATAACCAATAATTTTATTAATCAATGTGCTCTTTTGGTGTCATTAAATTTTTTTTTAGCTTTTTATATGCATGTAAACAATATATCCAATATAGTATTCAAAATTATATCTGTACTAAATGGGAGCTCAAGGGATATTTCAACAATTGTGTTTACTCTATACCCGTGATGCACTGTCAAAACAGGTATTTCACACTGAAGGTTAAATTTGAGTATTTTGGTCACTATAGCCGGTTTCCGCTATTTATGTGTGTCCCACCTATATATGTACTATCTGTTGTATGCAAGTTGTTGTTACTCTGACTTTCGCTACAGATGTTTTAATCTGAATATATTACCTGTGAGAATAAAGCTATACAACTTTTTTGTTGTTGACTTAAACTGTGTTAATATTACTGAAGGGGTGTGGGGGAACACTGCTTTTATTCGACTATTGGTGGAGTAGAGATGCAGTTACACAGACTCACCAATCGACACCCACTAATGGGGTGTCGTTAAACAACAATTCAATTCAATTGCTGCACCAATATTTCCCGATCTAACAACTAAAATGTACCGTGTTACTCGTGAAGACTATATTAGTATGGCAAGTTTAACAAGACCATTACAGTCACATAACAGAAAAGTGTTCATTATGTGAACAGCTATCGTATACAGTCTGTGAGCATGCTACAAGTCAGACAGGAGTGTATAGGAAGCCTCGGCCTCCGTGGTGTAGTGGTTAATGCCACGGACTACAGGCTGGTAGGAACAGTGTTCGAATCCTGCTCGTGGATCTCACTTTCCGACTCCAACCCAGAGTGAGTGCTCCATCAGATCCAATGGGTAGGTATAATACCACCTATACCGACCAGTGTCCACAACTGGTTTAACAAAGGCCGAGTTATTGCCAACCTGTCTGTGGGAAAGTGTATAATTAATTTAATTATGAAAGATCCCTTGTTACTTATCAATTTCGAGTAGCGGTTTTCTCTCATACTAACACTAACTTCTGTCCTGAACAGACAGTCGAGGCACCTGGACTGCGTGACCATGACATACGTACTTGAACCTTAATTGGATATAAGCACGTAAATAAGTTATTAATGACTAACTAACTTTCCCCAGAATTTTTTTAAAGCACTTACATTTTCAAAATTCAGAAATAATAATATTATACTTTTTTGTAAAATCCATGAGTAAAAATTGGGTAGATTGTGCATTATACATTGTACCGTGACAAACAACTGAATTAAAGGCCCTTACAAAGCCCTTTTAATAAATCAAATCGCTTACAATTCTCTTAAAATAAATCAAAACCCTTACAATTCCATTTAAATAAATCAAAGGGCTTACTTAAACAGGTTAGGAGTAGGGGCCTCCTACTCGGTATGGCTCTGGGGAAACCTCTGATTCCAAACCCAATCAGAGGAGGAATCGATTCTATAGAATACAAATGTAAAATTGGAAATATTATTATTTAAGAAATACATTGGAATTGGAATCGTGAAATGTTAGAAATTGAGTTTAGTGGCGGTCTTGTTGCCAAGAGGCAGATACGCTGACGTTAAGTGATTACAATTCGTTATGTTACGGACATTTTTATTACAATTGACCGGTCTACGTTAGAACTACGAATCGATGCACCTATACTTCGTGTCACAACTTTTGTAATATGTTTTTCGTAGATAACTTTAGTTTCATTTATCGTAAAGAAAAAAGGTAAACATTTTTGAAAATACAAATAAGTTCTATTTGTTTTATGCAAATTATACAACTTTAGGTTAACAAATAAAAATATTGTAATGCAAATACATACAAAAAATCTTCAGAAATATCCATCGTCTGCCATTGAAAATGGCGGATTTTTCTGAAGATTGTTTGTATATAATTATTTGCATTACAATATTTTTATTTGTTAACGTAACTTTATATAATTTGAACACAAAAATAGGACTTTTTTTAATTTAACAAAAATGTTATCTTTTATCTCTACGTTAAACGAAACTAAAGTTATCTGCGAAAAACATACTACAAATCACGTGACACGAAGTATAGATAGGGCCACACTTTTTTTTATCTTTAAGATTACGGATTTTTTTTTTGAAGGGGGCAACGTTGGAAAATGGAATAGAAATAATAATAAAATTCACCCAATTCCTGTTGTTATTTTTATTTTATTTTTTGTATACGGATGTTTTCCGTAAATAAAAATAGAAAAGTTCCAAAAAGGTTTGTCGGCCACTGTGGACGACGACATTGTAATTGGTTGGGGCTTGTAACGCTGATCTAGCTCATTTTAAGGCTTGTACTTTTATTTATCTCTTATTCCTCTGTAAAAGTCGTAAGTAGGGGGGAAAAAATGAAATAAAAAATTAGCTGAAAACTGATTTTTTATTTTTTTTCGTTTTGGCAATCCGAAAAATATTTGTAAAAAAGTATGGCCTTGATAAAACAATTCAACGGTCACGCTATACTATAATTGTGTGGATATATTGCAGTGCCGAAACGTTTGGCGATAAACGTCATATCATGATTGAGAGTATTTTAGAGTCTACGTCAAATATTAGCCTTGCGTCTGAGAAAGTGATCTGAATATGTTCATGCCTGGATGACGTCAGACGGTATTCTCGTTGTCTTCTTTCTTTTCGTGTTTAACGATGCCACTGGGACACATCGATTATAAATCAGAGGTTATTGGACGTCAGACGCATGGTTGTATTGACACATGGTCTCAGAGGAAACACGCTGTCGCCGCTTCATGGGCTACTCTTACCGAAAAACAGCAAGGGGTATTTTATGTGCACTATACCCATATAAGCTACAGGATAGCAAACACCACGGAATTTGATAAACCAGTCGTGTATCACTGGCTGGAACAGAAAATAGCCCATAAAATGTTTTGCCCTGTGGAGGATCGATCCCTCCACCCATCAAGCCACAGGCATACATTCTACCTCTAGACTACATCCCGCCCCCTCCAATGTCCCTCTCTGTAACTGCCAAAATGCAATCTATTTTAGTATTAGACTATTTAGTATTACTCTATTTCTAAATTGATGGTGTTCTCTTAGGTCACAAAGTTCAAGCAAAATACTATATTTCCCTAGGGAGGTTATAGACAAAATTATACCGCCTATATTTCTCCCCTGTGGGAAATAAAATACACTAACACAGATAAGACAACACAAACTACCTGTTAGTCATAAAGGAGTTTCCTTCTTCAATGGTAATCCATTTGGTCTCACTGGAGCTTTTCCATTGGTAGGAACTGCACCAGGGGAAATGTTTGTATATCCATTGGTGTGTACCGGGCTCGAAGATGACTGACTGCTATCACCTGATAATTTATTATAATGAGAAGCATGTCCATTCACACCATGCACAGGTGACTTTATGATGTCGGCATTCACATTGGGACCTTTGGTAATTTTTGGATTCGTAACAATCCCGTTTCTTTTGCGCCTCATTTCTGGCGAGTGTGTGTGCAGTCCACTGTGTCCTGTGACCTGCTTCGTAGGAGAATCCGGCACAAGCCCACGTTGCTGTAGTAAGTTTCTCTTCATATTTTGAAAATGTGAAGGGTTGATCTGCCAAATGGGCTCCTCATTATTTATGAATTCAGCATTGGGATTTGTAATAATATTAATTGTTGCGGAGATCTTTTCCTGCTTAAGACTCGCAAATTTGACGGGAGATGGTGCGAGGATATTAACATCACGTTCCATTTCCGGTGACACTCGCACTTCTGCAGAAAGTTTGGCCATTTCAGTGCTAGGAGAGGTTGGTGGAGACTGCACTGGCGTTTGAGGTTCACTAACAGGGGAGAGCACTCTGCTCATGGGTCGTGATCTATTTTTCCCCATGGAACACTGTTGTAATTGTTGTGTAAATGTCAAGCACTCATGATCTGTTGATTTAACCAGGTTTACAATGTTACCGCTTTGAGAGCTCTGATTGGTCGAAGATGTCATGTTACTTGACGATTTCGAGGAATTATTCGAGTGATAGGATTTCCTACGATCAAATGTTGACTCTGGTGAATCAGACGGTGAGCTGTGAAGGATGTTGTTACCCTTGGCGACGGTGCTCCCTTTAGGAGGGTTAGTAGTGAGCGGTTTCGTCTCGTTACTCGATGTCGATGACGAACTCCGGCTCTTCGTCCCACTCATCGGACTCGCACCGAAATCTTCAAGAATTTTACACACCGTGTTGTGTCCGCTCTTCATCGCGACCCGGATTGGAGTGCGCCCGAACTGGTCAGCGTGATTTGGGTTTGCATGGTACTGGAGGAGCACATGCACGACCTCCTCGTGTCCTTCTTGAGCAGCGATACACAGCGCTGTCGCTCCCTGGTTGCACGTGTGGTCCACGTACGCCCCTTTCTCCAGCAACAGCTTCACCACCCTCTCATGACCCTGCCAAGCAGCAGACTGCAGCGACGTCCTCTGGTCGTTATCGACAGCATTCACGTTAGCACCGTGAGCAATCAGCAGTTCTGACATCTGGAAATGTCCCTGCCACGCACTCACGTGCAGGGCGGTCCGACCCTCCAGATCTACACATTCAACATCGGCCTGACTGTCGAGAAACACAGTGGCGACCGATAGGTGGTTTTCCAGAGCTAGAATGTACAGGGTAGACCGGCCATCAGCATCTTTGTAGTTTAGGTTAGCTCCATTGGCAATAAGCACTTCTACGACTTCCTTATGTCCTTCAATAGCGGCCACTCTCAGAGCAGTCTTCCCATCGTGTGACCTGCAATGGGAAACAACAGACGTTACAGAATGAGCAGACACATCTAGTTTACGAGAAGACAACTGTGACAGTCACGTGGTATTCTCTTTCACATAAACACTCTTAACTTTCACTGCAGGCAACTTTAATAGGATCTTCATTCCTATAAAAACCCTTTAAAGACAACTTTAATAGTATCCTGATTCTTATAAAAATACATATTATAGACAACTTTAATAGTATCCTGATTCTTATAAAAATACATATTATAGACAACTTTAATAGTATCCTGATTCTTATATTTAAAATAATGTTTACAGACAACTTTATTAGTATCCTGATTCCTATAACGCATTCACTTGCAGACAACTTTAATAACATTCTGACACCTATAAAAACACATGCAATGCACTTGAAAAGAGGTGCACCCCCCTCCGGTCCCAACCTCCCACCCACTCTGGGATTGAGAGAACAACCTGACTTCGGTCAGAACGGCATCTCAATCTCGGCACCCTCTAAAACATCCATCGGAACATCCATCGGATGGATCAAGGCGTTAAACCACATTACCATTACCACTTGAAAAGAACTTTAATGGTATCCTGATTCTATAATAAAACATGTGTTTGTAAACAATTTAAATAGTATCCTAATTTCTATAAAAGTTTGCTTCCACACAACCTTAATACTATCCTGATTCCTATAAAAATGCATTCATTGTACCATGTGCATGGAAACAAATTTATTAGTTTCCTATTTCCTATAAAAACACATCACATGTTTTTGTAGATAACTTTAAAGCCATAATGACTTGTTTTAAGATGAATGCCATTTGTAACATATTTCTAGCACGTTATAATTCAAATTAATATTTATTGACATCTTAGTGCTTACATGCACAATACCATTATGTACATGTATATATCCAATAATTATGATTCTTTTCATTCAAATTGTTATAGTACTTTAATGTGTATTTTTTACCCAAAACCATTTGTTACGTGCAAGCCACAAGTCCAAGGACAATATATTATTATTAAGCTACTAAAAACGCATGGATATACATGTACATAGTTGTTTGTATACATCACATTAATATTGAAGGCAATTTAAGATGTAAGTAAATGTTAATTTTAATAATAAAAACATACATTAGCTAGATATATGTTACCAATAGCATTATGTTCACAAGCAAGATGGTATTTGTTTTAAAACTAGACCTTGTGCCTTTAATAGTATCCTAACAAGCATGCATATAATAATTATTTACAAACTCAGTTGATCTTTAAATATTTTTTAATTGTCCAGTCTAACAAAATATTAATTTGTTAAATCTTGTAATAATATTGATTCATTAAATCTTGTAATATTGATTTGTCAAATCTTGTAATATTGATTCGTCAAATCTTGTAACTGCATACCAAACCGTTCGTGTAGGCTAGGCCGAGTAAAGATCATTAATGATGTCAAGTAATATTGCCATGACTACCGAGCAGCAAGAGACCACAACTTGCGGTACATTTAGCACACATATCCATATCGAGGTGACATTTACTGCACAGGTTTTTCACAGGCAAAGAGTTAAATAGTAGGTGGGTGCGTGGAGGGCACCTGAAAGTCATGGGCAGACAGCCGAGGCAGCTGGACTGTGTGACCACGACAGACGTGCTTGAACCTTAATTGGATATAAGCACGTAAATAAGTTATAACTAACTAACAACTAACTATACATTTTATTTTACTTTAGTGTTATTATACAAATAACATTTAAGCGGAAAATGGTTATTTTGAATTATCTTTAACTGTGCATGTACAGATCATTCTACTTGAAAGAATATATTAAATCAGCTTTGAATTCTTTCATGTTACGAATCGTGTTTTTTAAGTGAGGATTTAGGTTTTTTTATGTAGATTTATTACATTAATATACATTTTTATTTCATATTCATGAATTAAAAAATAGTTAATTTATTACCCATTATATTACGTGATGCAATTTTAGTTCAATATTTTGTTTATATTAAAATACAGTAAAACAGATTTATCACAATAAAATACAAAGAAAAGGAGGCCGAACAGCGAAGAGGTGACGGAAGCGAAACAGTGACATTGTGACAACCTTATACATCAAGACTTTGCGTATACCGGAAATACGGAAACATTAATGCGTGATTGATGGATGTTAGAAGACAGAACAGATGAGAAATGAATCAACAATCTACGTCATCCAGTCAGAATATTATATTTTATTTGACCCTAAAAAAGGTATATATACATTTAGGAAACTCTAGCTATTAGCATTGGAACTCTGTCTGCTGGTAACTGACTGTTCTCTAAAAGGTAAATACACACCTATTAATGATACCATATTCTTACTGTGCAGTTATATATATTTATGTGGAGTCGATATTTTTTAGTTCATATATACCGGTCTCCGTAGTGTAGTAGTTAAACGCGGCGAGTTTAAGATTGGTAGGTACTGGGTTCGAATCCCATTAGTGGCATTTGGGATTTTTAATCCCAGTAACGTCTCCAACCCACATCGAGTGCCCCTCTGAAAGGCTCAGTGGGTAGGTGTACTTCCACTTACACCGACTCGTGTCCACTTGTAACTGGCTTAACAAAGGCCATGGTATACATGAACTACATTCTTGTCTGTGGAAAAGTACATATAAAAGATCACTTGTTACACATCAAGAGTAGTGGGTTTCCTCTATCATACGAACACTAACTTCTGTCCTGGACAGGCAGTCGAGGCAGCTGGATCGCGTGACCATGACATATGTGCTTGAACCTTAATTGGATATAAGCACGTAAATAGGTTATAACTAACTAACTAACTCAAAACACTAACCTGGT
>JAULBR010112093.1:0-10193 GCA_032355825.1 Melanodrymia aurantiaca
CGTGTGCACCTACATGCGATGCGTTCATGCGATCCACTGACGATGTCTTTTATTAATTAATTTATTTATACATGTTTTATATTTGAAAAATCGACGCAGCGCTAAAAACACAACGCAGAGGGGGTCGCACACGATGCGATTTTACTGCGTTCGTACATATTATGCGTTAAAAAACACTCGTCTGCGCCGGGCATTATTGCCGAAACTTTGGAGAAAATCATTTACGGGTACAGAACAACATCGCTACTAGCCATATTTTGTTTTGCTATTAACGTGTTTTGGGCATTGTGTACAACATAAAATGTAATTATGGTTTATATACTTTAAATATAAACTCTTGGATAATATTTTATTTACCGCACGCATCGCGGTGAAGAATCACAGTAAACTGGTGGCTGGTTGCCAACCAGTCGTGGTACGCAACGTTTCGTGATTATACACGTATACACATACAATGTGTGCTTGAACCTTAATTGGATATAGGCACGAACAATTTTATTGCAAATCCATACAATGTACATCAATAACGTGATTATTCACGATAAAAATTGCGTTTAAAATAAAATAAAATAAAATTTGTAGCTAAAGTTTGACTAAAGCATTTCTATTTTGGCTAATAGAAATCCTATGTGGCTAATTTTTTTGGCTACGAAAGATGTCGTATCTTATCCGGACGACCATCGTGCGAACAGACTTTCCCATCGTTGGGGAATACAAGTGTGTCAGTTAGCTATTTTTAGATATGACACAAAGGAATCTCCACAATTCAGCCAATGAAATATCGTAATACACATTTTAACTGTAACGAACAAGTTGATTACAAGTTAGCGGACTGGGGTTTATTGACAGGCGATCATAATATGAAATCGTATGATGAACATCATTGATGTTTGTAAATATAGAAAATGTCGAATAGTATGTCATTCGCGATTTGTCTATGTGTCATTTTCAAGTACGATTCGTCAGATTTTGAGTTTGGGAAAGTTACTTCATATCACATGTCGATTAATAAAATGGCCTACGTGCCGAAATTGTCGTTAAAATGTTCGCATGATCGACGCCAACCAACAC
The DNA here is from genome assembly GCA_032355825.1 of Melanodrymia aurantiaca. Classification (NCBI taxonomy): domain Eukaryota; kingdom Metazoa; phylum Mollusca; class Gastropoda; order Neomphalida; family Peltospiridae; genus Melanodrymia; species Melanodrymia aurantiaca. Next base: position 1,072 of record JAULBR010112093.1, read on the forward strand.
TTTGAACGGGTCGCAAATAGATCCATGCAATATTCATTGAATGAATGTCAATGTGTCAGTGTAACAAACCAAATAAATAGATGAACAAAATAAACAAACACACACAGATAAGAAATTAGATGAAGGAATAAACATGTCGACAACTGACGGCGTAAGTTTTGACACGGTTATGAAAATATTTTTCACTTTTTGTCTTTTTTTTGCGAACAGCTAATAAAATAAAATAACATATGGGTATTAAAATTAATGTACATGTATTATTAGTTATAACTACATGTAGTTTATACATTGATAATAGTTATAACTTTTGTATATTAATACAAGTTATAACTATTTTATATATCAATGTGAGCGCGGAAGCCGTAGGAGGGTGGGTTTGGGGGTTTTGCCCCCAAATATGTTGATTTTTAGAACCGCTTTATCTCTATCCTGTCATATTTCCTACTGCATTGGAAGGTGTTATCAAACAACATTTTCTTGCTGCAAAACTTTATTTGACAGAATATTAAGTTACACGTGCTTATTGATGTGTATATTTACGTGGTAAAAATGTTATACTACATGTAGTTATAACACTTTTATATTAATACTCCCGGTACTAGTTATAACTATTTGGTATGTTACTAGTTACAACTAATTTCTTTTATGTTAATGCTAATTAATATATTACTATTATATCTGATCAAAATGTTTAGCCAATATTTAGTGTAAACAAATATAACTTTTGATTGCAGGATGCAGATAAGCCATTTGAGTTCCAAACTCATGCTGAAATAGTGACTGTACCAGACCCAGAAATACTGCTGGTATGTTATGAGTTTGTTTTATCATTGATAGCAGGCCTATCAAAATAAATATCACCACTTAAAAGATGATGTTAGGAAATGGTTTATACGAAAAGTATAAACTTAGATTTCAAGCAGAGCAAATATTAGTTGTGTTCTGTTTTAGTTCATAAATACAATGTTTTAGGTTTTAGCTACATGGTGTCACACATTTATTATTGTGGGGAATGTTGTGACCTCTTATTTCAGTTTTGCGTTACATTGTGTTTATATTTAAAGTGCATTTTTAAAAATCTTTTTGCTACTAGCAGTAAAATAATACAAGTAACATCATGATTATTGCCAGTATCATAGGATTTAGTCTTCGGCTATCTCAAGTCAGTCAGCCATTTGCATTATGTTTTCAGGAAAATCTGGTTGAAAGTAAACACCACAAGTTGGCGAGAAGTTTGAGAAGTGGACCCACTGATCGAGACATGAAACCAGATGCCAAGATCAGAGATCTTCTAAATGTAAGGCCGAATCTATTGTAGAGGAGATACATGTACTATCATATTATTATTGAGTTCTAAGTTGTCGTAACATTAATATTAATGCAAACATTTTGTTTTAATCGACATGTATAGCTTTTCTTACAGGGTACAAGTGTATGATTTTTCTTTTCAAATTTTTTTTTTCCGAAATATTGTATGTTTGTTAATGTTTTCTGTTATGTCTTTGTATATACCATCAGGGTATAATCTGGACAATTTTTTAGGGTCCCTTTTTAGAAAATTTGAAAAAAATAACGTGTTAGACAGAATCAGGGGAATTTCGTTATTTTGTTTATACGCAGTAGTCAACATTGCAATGCCTTGTTTACTGGGTATTTTCCTTTTAATGGAGTAATAGTTGGGTTTTGTTAAAGAAAAGAACTTTTTTGGTGGGGGGGGGTGGGGAATTTTTTTTTTCAAATTGTGAATTCCCACTAGGGGATGGGGCCGGTCCCAAATTGTATGGTAGATTAAACCCTGACCATGACTGTATGACTCAAGGCATGGTGTCTTCTTTCAGAACATTGTTGGCTATCCCCCCACACGCCAGCTCACCTCCGAGGAACAAGATCTGGTGTGGAAATACAGATTTTATTTGTCAAACCAGAAAAAGGTAATATCAAAACAAAAACGATCTGTTTTTAGGGTAACCCAATCTACTCTAATTTTCCATTAACTCAAAACATTTTATTGCTAAAAAAAATAATGAACATAAAATCATGTAAAAAAACATTTATATATTTGAAGCAAATCAAATGGAAGCCTGTTTTATTGTATTATTTTAATGTTTATAAGGACATTTTTAAGAAGAATTGTTTGAATATGACTAAAATAAAACTTACTTCCTAATTGTTTAAAATTGCACTTCTTTCATGTCTTATTATAGGCGCTGACCAAATTTCTGAAATGCGTGAATTGGTCGATGCCGCAGGAGTCGAAACAGGCTCTGGAACTGCTGGCCAAATGGAGCGCCATGGACGTGGAAGATGCTCTGGAGCTGCTGAGTCCAGCGTTTACTCACCCTGCTGTGCGCAAGTACGCAGTGATGCGACTGAGACAGGCGGACGATGAGGTCAGTCATGTAGAATTACTACATGGAGCGGGGCGTAGCTCAGTGCAACAGTGTCCACCTGAGGTGCGATAGGTCGACGGATCGATCCCCCTCAGTGGAACCGTTGGAGTATTTCCCAGTTCCAACCAGTGATCCATAGCTCGTATATCAAAGGTCGTGGTGTGTGCTATGCTGTCTGTGGGAAATTGCACATAAAAGATATATTGCTGTTATTTGAAGAAACATAACTTATGTGGAGACAGTGGGTTTCCTCTGTGAGCAAGTGTCAATATAACCATGTATTTAACATCCAATAACCATTGATTAATTATAATCAATGTGTTCCAGTTGTGTCTTTAAACAAACTTTATCTTTATCTATGTCGTTGAAACTTGTTTATGTTTTTTAAGTTTAAACACAGATAAAAAAAATTAATTTAAATATTTTATATATCTCATTTATGTTGATCCTGTGAAAATTTTCATAATTCTTGAAATATTAATGCAATAAAACTTGTTTGTGCATGGACAGATTTAATAAAATCGTCACTTGAGAACCAGAATGATATATGTATGTCTATAAGTGTCTGTCTTATATTTCTGTAAGAACTGTTGACTGTACTTTTCAGGACTTGCTGTTGTATTTACTGCAACTTGTCCAAGCACTGAAGTATGAAAACCTTGATGAAATTAAACAAGGTTCTGATCTGTATGCACCTCAGAGAGAGAATGCGCCATCACCAGAGCCGTCGGAAAAATCAGGGGAGAAACAGAGGTAATTTATGCCTTTTGTTTCAAATTATTTTGTTACCGTGGTTAATATTTGACTAAGATTGAATTTATTGCACTCAAAGTTATTTTTGTTTACTTCATTTAGTTAGTGAATCGGTTTGATGCTAGTTTATTTGGTTTAAATATTCACTTATAAATAAATGACATATTCTAAAATGAGAAAATGTCAGTCATTTGAAGTTTTGCTGTCAGATCTGTTTGCCTAGCTGGCAAACAATGTTACAAACGATACGAATAAAAATCTTTCAACGCAAACTGTTTGCCAACTTGAACGCAACCCAGGTGTTTGTAAAAGTAATGAGAATATCCTGTATCATTAGAAGCATCTGCCTTAAACTTAAGTCCAAGGCGTTAATGCATGTATTGAATCTGTTTTAACATGACATGAAATTCCATTTGCAGATCATTGAGTGAGATATCACGGTCATCATCGCACGATTCTATTCTTGAAGCGCTAGAAACCTCTCCAGCTAAAGAAGGCAGCCCAGACAACAAGCTGGAAAACGAGGTGAACTCAGTGTTCTTGTCATCATCGAGCTTTTCGTATTACCATTTGAAATATAAGTTTGGAAGTTATGAGTGAATCATTATACCCCTGCTTGAATAAAGTCGGGAGTATATAGTGTTTGCCTCGTCCATCTATCAGTATGTGCATACATCCGAATTGTGTCTTCTATCATGTCTGGGAAAATGCACATAAAAGATCCCTTGCTGTTTTTGATAAGAGTAGCCTATGTGGCAATAGGGGCTTCCTCAATGACCAAGTTTCGATTTCACAAAACTTTGTAGTCTATTTTACGCCTAGTGGCTATAAACGTAAATATCTGACTGAAAGGTTTTCCCAAAATATAAGTAAACATAATTGGCTCCAGGGATATGTTACAAATTCATGAAAATCTGTCAAGTCTCAGCTACTACCTATAGTCGTATCACCAACAGTAAGCGATCAAAACCTCTATATTTACATTGACGTCCCCAACTAGTCATAAACTACATGTAGACTTTCAAATTGTTTGTGAAATGGGCTTTTCTTAAAATTTTAATTTTCTTTTCAGATGGATCTTGCAACATTTCTGATATCCAAAGCATGCAATGATTTTACAATAGCCAACTATTTTTATTGGTAAGTTTATTTGATCAGTGGAATTTTTCTTTTCAGGAAAAGTGCATTTTAAAGATCCCTTGTTATCAAATCTTGATTACAGCTTAACTGCATAACCATGACAGACATGCTTGAACCTTAATCGGATATACATATAAACACTTAAATAAGTTACAACTAATATCCCCCAGATTTGTCATATGCGGTTTAGCTTAGTACACACAATGTGTTGGGCATCATAAAACATATGGTCCTTGTATTTCGTTCGCATTCAAATCTGTTTGTCTGGTTTTGTTGATTGAAGTTTGTGTTTGCTAGGTACCCATGAGCGGGATGTAACTCAGCGGTTGAGCTCCCACCTGCGGCTCGATGGGTTGAAGGATCGATCCTCCTCAGTGGACCTGTTTGGTCATTTCCCATTCCAACCAGTAATCCACAACTGGTCCATCAAAGGCCGTGTTGTGTGCTATCTTGTCTGTGGGAAAGTGCACATAACATATCCCTTGCTGTTATTCTAAGAAGAGTACCGTAGCCTATGTGGCAGCAGTGGGTTTCCTCTGTGACCAAGTGCCGATACAACTGTGCGTTTTACATCGAATAACCGCGATTAATAATCAATGTGTTCCAAAGGTGTGACCGTGTCGTTAAGCAAATGCACTTTATCTTTGTGTTCCTTGTATTTCGTATGTATTAAACTGTGTCTGTGTGGTTTTCGGCTGATTGAAGTTTGTGTTTGGCAGGTACCTGGTTGTGGAGTGCGAGGAGAAGGACGGAGCCGTCAATGTGATGTACACGACGGTGATGAGGAGATTTAGTATGGCGCTCAGCAAAGTAAGCATGATCAGAATATTTTGCTCCATTGCACACAGTGGATGACATCAGGTTACTTAAGCTGCACAGTTATTTGTAGTTGGAAACCTTGATTTATTTTTAAACAGATTGTTGCAGAGTTGCAAGATATTGATTTGTAACAAGTGTAGTTTTTGTAAGAAACCAATCTCATTAGATACTTTTTGAAACAACTTGTTCCAATATAAATGACGTCTAACGACCACTCATTGAGTCATGTAGGATTCTCTATATCGTATAACTAACCATGTTTATTAGCCTGATAGTTAAGATCTTCGATCACGCAATTTGGTCAGAACAACAAAATGACTACTGCCTGTTCTGGCAAACATGCGAGAAATATGTAGTAAAAGATGTTAGTTAAATTTGTGTTTGTGTTGTCAGGGTAGACCAGAGGGGAGGTTGCGACGGGCGTGTCTAGCCGAGCAGCAGACGTTTATACAGAGCGTGGTCGGCCTCATCTTTCTGTTTGTCTGTAATGTGTTTTTGTGTTGTCAGGGTGGACCGGAGGGGAGGTTGCGACGGGCGTGTCTAGCCGAGCAGCAGACGTTTATACAGAGCGTGGTCGGGCTCGTCAAACATGTCGCGCGGGAAAGTGGAAACAGAATCAAGAAAGTAAGTTGTAAATGAGCACAAATTGTCTGAAATTTGGCACACTGTCTAAACTTGTACCTTTTGTCTAAGCTTGCACATTTTGTCTAAGCTTGCACATTTTGTCCAAATTTGCACTTTTAATCTAAACATGAAATTTTTTTCTAAACTTGCACATTTCGACTAAATTGAAAATGATTTGTCTAAATTTGTAAATTTTGTCTATCTTGCATATTTAAACTTTAACTTTTTGATTCAATGGTACTTCCAGTACTTTTATACGGATACGAAATTTGAGGATACAAAAACATAGATATAATAGAACACATCCATATTAATTTTCTAAGGCGTATATTGCCAGTAAAAAAAGGCACACCTATATATAAATATATAAACTAGCAGAGTAAACTAGCACTTTATTCCGTTTAGACACTGCATTACATGTTGTGGTCAGATTGTCTTAAAATGAGCAATAGCCTAAATGGTACAATTCAATTTCTTGTAGTGTGAATGTATAAAATTTCACAATTCGTTTGAGGTGGGTGGGGAAGATCAGTTTTGCATGATGTTGACATTAGGCTTTTAAAACTATTTATTCTGTTCACAGATAGAGAGATTGCAAGGACTTCTTCAGGACCCAGAAATATGCAAAAGAAATTTTGCTGATTTTGAGCCACTGCCATTACCCTTGGATCCCAGTGTGAAAGTCCGAGGCATATTTCCTGAGAAGGCGACACTTTTTAAGGTAATTTTGTCACCGGCAAGCATCATTTTGAACATAAAGTAAAGTAAAGTTCGACGCCACTAGAAACGTCATTGGACGTCAGATGCATGGTTATATTGACACATTGTCTCAGAGGAAACGCGCTGTCGCTGCTTCATGGGCTACTCGATCTCTCGACCCATCCCGCCACAGGCGGGCATTCTACCTCTGAGCTACGTCCCGCTCCCCATAAAGTAATATGGTCATCTATATAATAATATGACATGGGGAGTGGGGCATAGCTCAGCCCAAGAGCATCCGCCTGAGGTTCAATAGGTTGAAGGATTGATCCTCCTCTGTGGATCTGTTGGTTTTTTTCCGTTCCAACAATTGATCCATGACTGGTCCATCAAAGGCTGTGGTGTGTGCTATCATTTACAATTTATGGGGTTGGAGAATTTTCCTGGCCGGTTCTGAGTCGAAAGATGATCGCTTGTTGCCATTTCCAAAAGGCTTGTGTCCTCCCCGGTGGTGTTATGTTGGTGACACCATTCTTGTTGTAGCTTTTGTTGGATGAGTGTTTTTGCTTCTGGGTACGAGATGGGGTGCCGGAATTGTTCCACACGTATACAAACATTGATTGTTGTAATTATCTTCCAGAGTGCGTTAATGCCAACTCGGCTAACATTCCGCACAGTGGAGGGAGACGAGTATGTGACGATATTTAAACATGGCGACATACAAACATTGATTATTGTAATTATCTTCCAGAGTGCGTTAATGCCGACCCGTCTGACATTCCGCACGGTGGAGGGAGACGAGTACGTGACAATATTTAAACACGGCGACGACTTGCGGCAAGATCAGCTCATTCTACAGATCATCACGTTGATGGACAAGGTTTTGGACAAACATTTTTTATTTCTCTAGCAGTATTTTAAGACAACGTTCTACGTATTTTCCCAGGAAAAGGAAAAGGATATTTGTTTAACGAAACACCCAAGACATTGTTTGATTTGTTGGAATGAGAAAAACTTGGGACAGAAGGGCGGCGGGTGTGTGAAGGCTTTCCTGTCACAAATTACGATTAAATTGACGACGTTCATATTTTCAAAATTAAAATCATAGTTAGCAAATTCTGTTTATCATTTATCCTATAAAATTTCTATGATGATCTTTGAATTAAGTATTTGATTAATTTTGTTCCTAACTACATGTAACCTGCATTGCTGATATGGAATCAACAGGTTTCACCAAGTGTACTGATGAAGTCACATATTTCTATACTAAAAAGTCTTTTCAAATGTTGCAGGAGAGGTAGAAACAGGTTGTCCACATTAAATACAACTCATTGTCACAACAATCCGTTTTCTATTACAACGCATGTAATGCTGGTTAAGTCATATATAACCCCAGGTTTGCACGTATATTGTATTGTATTTCAGTTGCTGAGCAGAGAAAACCTAGATTTAAAACTGACTCCGTACAAAGTTCTAGCAACAAGCAGTAAACATGGTAAGCTCTTATTACACTAGTATTGTAATCATCAATCCCTGATACATCTCAGAACGATTTTCCTTTCACAAATAACTCGATATGAATTTCCTCGAACAAATAAAGGTACAAAAAACCTGGTCAGACTGAGGCTATGTGGACTGAGATCAAGAGCTGATACCAACAACACCATGTATTGTAGGCATCAAACTCTGACACATTTGACAGGCAAGCAGTCTTTTATTAGCTTTTACAACATATCATGGCTGCACATACCACAAGCTCAAATATATTGGATGTGGAAAAACTGATTGGAACTAGAAACAAAAAGTAAGTTAGTGTCACTATGTAATATACTATGGAATTTGTACTTATTAAATTATTATAGATAGATAGAAAATTTAGATAGAGGATACTCCCGAAGTGTCTTGTGATATGATAATTTATCAGTACGAGTTGATAAAAGTATACAAATCCGAACCTTGGAGAAGATTTTTATACTTTTATCAACGAGTGTTGATGAATTATGATATCACCAGACAAGATGTCAAATTAGGATGATTATTAGCAAAAATTATAGCACCTGAAAAAATAGAACATGGGATCTTGACTAAACAACTGTCTGCTCAGTTAATGTTTGCATTCGAAGCCCAACAACAGACATGCTGTTAGTTTTGATACACAAATTTCTCAAATAATAGAACCTGGGTTTCGAATATTACCCGGGTGTCGAATTGAACCCGGGTCAACCAAGCATCTGAAAAAATTAAACCCCTGCACCACCCTGGGTTCTATTCAAGGATTTACGGTACACTAGTTTACTGTAAACCTTATTAATATTGTGACATGTTTTTTTCATGAATACCCCTCTAAGCGACGTTTAAATTTCGCGAACGACCGTCAGATAAAGATAAAGTTTGTTTGTTTAACGACGCCACTAGAACACATAAAATGCTTTGCGCTGTGGAGGATCGATCCCTCGACCCATCCCGCCATAGGCGGACATTCTACCTCTAGACTACGTCCCTCTCCTCGACCGTCAGTGCATGAAAGCAAATTACAAGATAAGAGGGAAAATTATGCATGCCTATAAATTTTGCGAATTGAGATTTGGCTGCACCGGTCTCCGTGGTGCAGTGGTTAACACTACGGACTTCAGGCTGGTAGGTACTGGGATCGAATCCCATTCGTGGCATATGGGATTTTTAATCTCAGTATCGACT
>JAULBR010112104.1:0-10192 GCA_032355825.1 Melanodrymia aurantiaca
CAAGAGGAAACCAAGCGATAGCACTGTAACGAGATGGCTATTAGCCGTTTGTTGGACCCTGACGGGCTGCGCCACCTGTCGGAATTATCTCCCTGTATCTCCAGCTAAACACCCTATTATCTGACCTATTTTCTATGAGCCGTTGGGTTGAGCATGAACATAGTATACATTTAAATAAGTCAGATCTAAGGCAAAATTTCAACAGAGCACTTAACAATTCTTTGGTGTCATGTTTTAGTCCAGTATGTCACCCATTCTGCAAACACTGTTGTACATAACATCATAGTGGAATACTCCTAAGGGTGTATGACTCTTTTTAAAATGGGTTTTGGGTAAAACAAAATATAAATGTTACAAAAATGGGACAATGACATTGCAAATTAATTTTTAATCTTTTACATACCTCCTTCTTTTTAATGATCTACATTCCTGATCATATCTTGAAACAACAAGGCGAAAATAATGTATGCAATGTTCTTTTTTAATAAAATGCTCCTGAATTCTTGAAAATGGACTATTAATGTGATTGTGTAATTGAGCTTTATTTTATTTTTTTAAACGCTCTTGATTTCTTGAAAATGGACTATTAATGTGATTGTGTAATAGATAATAGGTTGTATTTCATAACTTGTGTTATTTATGATTGGGAGTACCATTTCGCTCGGCATGTCTGGACTTCTTGATTATGTCACTGCAACAATAGAGTTATCACTAAACTATAAGAATGTTTCTATTTTCAGAAACGAGGAAAGGAGAAAGGAAGAATTCCATTAAAAACGATCAAGGCTGTTGAGAAGGTTGATGACAAGATGCTTGATAAAAAGGACAATGTCTTTCAGGTACGAACTATTTGATTACACACAAACAACAAATATATTTCTTCTTCCATGTTATCCATTGTTTTTATAGCCCAGTTGCAAATTTCACTAGCATTACAGACTTTTTAATGCTTTGAGAAAAATCCAGCCAGCCTTGACTTGAGAATTCTTGCATTTACAGATTCTGTCAATGCACATTATAATACTGTAAAATGGGTATTATTCGCTTATGTGTAATATTTGCAGTTTCCACTTTTGTAATTTAACAACGAAAAATACAACCACGTGAAAAATTACTAACAATGAATGTTGTCTATTGTTGTTAGTATATAATAATTATTTGTTCTTTTCAGATCGTCTATCAGGAAAATACTGACTTCTACACATTATACATTGTTGCCTTAAATGACGAACAGAGACAAAGCTGGATTGAAGCAATAAGAAAAGGTAACAACTTTGACTTGATTTTTAACAAATTAATGGAAACGTACGTTGTAATTTTTAATTCAGAGAACCTAAAAAGTTTTCTTCAGAACCAGTCTTATTGTTTAATTTTTAACATTTTTGTCTAATTTTTTATACTGCTTGTGTCATAATGTTTGCTTGCAACATTAACTAATCATTTCTTACGTGTACTGTTACTTTCTGCTTTATCTGGTAACTTCTTCATTTCTCTCATTAGCTGTCTGAAAAGAGAATGATTATAATCTAATAGTGTAGTATTCTATTTCTTATATTGCGTCTAAAATATATTTGTTATTAATAAAATGCAAATTATTCTAATAATAGACCCACCAACGTGGCCTGATTTTCATTTGTAGATAACAACTGCAGGAGACTATCAGTAGCTATCAATCATTAGTTTTTTTGTTCAGTTGATCAGAGGTCACGAACTCTCAAAAGATGTCTCCAACATTGTGAGAGATGCATACGAGAGTTGCAAAAACATTCTCATGGACATGTGTCCCACTGCGGTGTAAGAAAATTACTTTTTGTATTACTATTTTGTACCTTTATTTGTAGAATCATTGAAGTGTGGAGCCAGATTCAATGCCAAGTTTCATGGAGGGGTGTGGACTAAAAGTCTTGGAAAGTTTAATTGTTGCGATCAGCGTGACCGCAATGCTCCAGGTTGTGAGGTCGCTACTCCAGATATGCCAGGTTGGTCATATTATCACTTTCTTTAACTGTAGCCGTGCCATCTTAATAGTTACTTCCCTTGTCCTTGCCATGGACTAATTTCTTACAGTAAAAAATGTTGGTTGGTTTAACGACACCACTTGAGTTTATTGATAAATAGAAAACAGTTATTTTGCCACATTGTCTGGGAGAAACTTGCTACCGCTATCTATGCTACTCTTACTGATTAGTGGCAAGGAATGTTTTATACCTACACTTTCCCACAGACAGGATGGTACATACCACACCATTTGGTGTACCAGCTAGGGATCATTCGTTGGAATGGGAAAAAACATTTACTACTGAGGAGGATTGATCCTTTGACCTCACACACACCTCAGGCAGAAGCTAGTTCAGTGCTCAATCCTAATTTATTACAAGTTACACATATTTCTCTTAGTGTTATTGTTGTTTTTTCAATCTAATAGAAATGAAAGAACTAAATAAATGAATATTAATTAAATACTTGTACATGTATCAAAGAAATACTTTTGTGGTTTGGTTAAAGACCATGAGTTACCATTTTGGAACATGATGATGTAGTAAGGTTTTACACAACTATACTTTATGTTAGCAGAAGATAAACCACTGTCCTTGTTTATGTATATAATTGCATACATTTATTATATGATTCTAAACATCATAAAAAATATCGAAATATAATTTTTTTACTTAAAATAGCGTATTACACATAATACGAATGCTTCGACAAAATACAGAGTAAAGAGTTTTATTGTTTGCATGAGCAGAAACGTTTGGTGCCAAAACTGGTGAGAGATGGTCTTTAAGGTCTTAGACTCTTGCTTACACTTTTGGGTGAATGTACAATAGCTTTGATCCTTTGGTTCATATATGTACTGGTACATATCTTTGTTATGTAATATGAGATATATGGTCTACCAGTATGTGATCTCCATCCTGAAGAGCATTGTTTTATAGGGAAAACGAGTGACTTGGTATTAACTTTAGTACATTATGTTTTATTCAGATGATACCAATAGCTTCCAATCGTATCTTCCTGCCAATCCAGTAAAAGTGAACCGTAAGCAATTGCCAACACCAGAACCTCCATCTGTGCCTACAATGAATGGAGCTAAGAAGCCAGAGAAGAACATATATGTGGCAATATATGACTATATGCCTGCAGAGGACGGTGATCTGGAACTAGTGCAGGTATGTTCAACCCATTACTGGCATTACATGACGCATATTTAAGGTTGGAACAAATTTACTTTTTAATGGTAGCCTACTGTGAGCTACCTCAAATCGATATTCTGGTAGAATGGTACAACATTCAGGTAACCCAAAAATAGAAATATTTAAGCGATACAAGTGGCTGAAAAAGTATCAGAAATGCTTTTTATATAAAGGTTTATTAATATTTTATTTGACTCTGCACATGCTAAAGTAGTAGCCCAGAAGCAACAACATGGGATTTATCCAACACAAATATTAATTGATTGATTAATTAATAATTGATTAGCTATTGAATGACACATGTAACAATCATTACTTTGTTTCATTAGCAGCAAGGGATTTTTTCAATGCATTATTTCTTACAGACAGGACAGAACATACCACAGAATAAAATGAACCAGTTTTGTGTATTTAGGTTGGGTTGAAAAAAACATTTCTGTTAGGGCAATTGATTTTATGACATTCACTGCAAATGAGGTCAATAACCACTGTGCCACATTTCAACTCTTGTGAAGGAAGATGAGTAAAGGAATGTTTTAAGCAGTGTGAAAACATCCAATCTGGAAACATAACATTGAATAAAGTACACAACTTGGCAACATGCTCCCATTCATTGAAAACATTCTCACATGTAACTAGTACAGATGTATATAGTCGGCTGTACTGTCATTTCAATTAATATTAAATGCTCTGCAGCTTAAAAGAGATCTTATTTATTCAGGGAGAAGAGTATGAAATTATAGATGACTCCAGGGAACACTGGTGGATGGCAAAAGCAAAACAAGGGTGAGCTTGCATGACTTAGACAGGCAATTGAAAATAGATGTATTATATCATATCTATTCAAACATATTTTACTTATGTCAATCTCTAATGTAAAACCTTTGTTTTAGAGAATAACCACAAACTGAATGTTTGTTGCTCCATTAAGAGGAAAAAATACATGTGTATAAACCACATTTTTCAACCTTCAAGAATTATAAGTACGTAAACATGAATTTATGCATTCATTTCAAATTGTTTGCGTTTTTCTTTCAGGAAAAAAGGATACATTCCAGCAAATTATGTGAAAAAGAAATTTGACTTGGAAATATATGAGTAAGTATTTTGTATCTGACTGTAGACTGCTTTCAAATTTGTTTGATCAATGTTGAAAAATAACAAAAGTTTAAACATTTGAGGAAATTATTTTTTCAATATTGGGAAATTTTCTTTTTCAAATTGGGAATTTGCCCTATGGTAATGGGGCTGGTATCCGGCCCCAAATTGTATGGTAGATTAAACCCTGTCCGTTTGTTGCAAGGATATGCTAATATTGCTAATGTTCTCAAGCTAAGATTGTATTAAATGTTGGCTCTTGTTGAAATTTGTACAATCATTACAGATGATTTAGTTGCATGTTGTTCACAAATACACACCTAAAGATAGATGTATCTGTTTCAGTTGGTACTACAAGGAATTGTCACGGCAGAGAAGTGAAGCCATTTTAAAAGCACAAGGTCTTGAAGGTTGCTTCTTGGTACGAGATTCAACCACGACACCAGGGATGTACACCTTGTCCGTTTTTACACGTGAAGGGTTTGTGTTATTTACCATAATACTTTTCCAATACTATAACATGAATTATAATTGCATCATTTGTTAATAATCAGCAGTACAACATCACTTTGCAGACTGAGGCCTCACATAGTAATCTAACAATTATAACATCTGGCCTCGCCATATGCATGCACCTCCTATTTTCCTGTTGACTTCCTAAAATCAGTGTTAAAAAATCTATGAGATAAATTATTTTGTAATCGCTAAATTAATTTTATTTGAGCAATTATGTTGTCTCTTTCCTGTTTGCCAAACATTCGTCTTGACTAGATCCCACATTGGCTACTCTTACCAAATAACAGCAAGGAATCTTTTATATGTACTTTTTCATAGACAGGATAGCACACACTATGGCCTGTGATGGACCAGTCCCACTTTCCTAACCTTGGGAGTCAGATTTCTTAAACTTCCAAGAAATTCATGGAAACTGCCACCATCGCCCAGGCACAATCATCACATACCTTGAATACACAGCACTAGACATCCTTTTAGATTGTAAACTAAACCATCAAGATGACTAGCACATGAAGTATGTTTAACAGGCAAACCTTTGCTTTATATTAATTAGAATAGTGGGTGGGTTTTTTCAGGTATTAAATGTAGAAAATAACAAATAACATTACAGTTTAATATTTCAGGAAAGATGTTGTTCGCCATTACCATATTCGGAAAACCATGGAAGGACAATTTTACATATCTGATTCTCACTGCTATTCCAGTATTCCAGAAGTTGTTTTCTATCATCGCCATAATTCAGGAGGTTTGTAGACATTCACAATGTTCTGTGTGCATAATTATTAACTGCTGGATGCACGTACACAGTATTTCCTTGAATCAGTTGTGTTACACAGCTAGCAAAAATTTGTGACTGATTCGCTTTTAGTGTTTGTGACATTTGAACAAATATTGTATCACCATCCATAATTTTATGTTATTGTTTACAATATTTTGTAAGTTAATACATTGCCAATAGAATATTCATCTTCCATCTATCAGTAAAAATTATACTTCTAAAAAAGAAAGTTATATATTATGGGGTGTGTGAATTGATTGATAGAAAGACGGGTAGAAGGAGGGAATGAAGAATGACTGGATTGATGATATATGTTGTTAAATATATAACAGAAGTGAAGTAATAATATTGATGAATTTTCATTACTCAGGATTAATAACACGGCTAAAGGAACCACCACAGCGCCAAGACAAACCCTCAACGGCTGGTTTTGGTCACAGTAAGTGTTCACACTTGTTCTTTGATCATATTTTGAAAATAAAGCAGTGAACAAAACTTATTACGTCAAGTAATTCACAGCCAAATAGTCAAATCTCTAAAATCCCATTTTAAATATCTAAGATGTGAAAATAATTTAAACTTAATAAACAATGTTATCACAGACTAGCAATAGAAGATGGGCTCTATAGGTATAGGGGACGGGATGTAGTCCAGAAGTAGAATGTCTGCCTGTGGTGGCATGGGTCAAGGGATCGATCCACCACATCGCAATACATTTTATGGGATATTTTCCATTCCAGCCAGTGATATAAGACTGGTTTATCAAATTCTGTGGTGTGTGCTATCCTGTCTATGGGATAGTGCTCATAAAAGAGCCCTTGTCAGGGCTCGAAATGGCCAGTGGCCAGGTCGCCATAGCGACCAAAGTTCCGTTCGGGCGACTTGGATGTTAAACAAAATTTGGGCGACCTTTTTTTTTATAACACAAGAGCCACTATTAATCGCAAATATTTATTTCACATAAAATGTTTGCTCGTAGTTCGTAAAATTGGACATATCGGCTTAATTTAACTGGCCAACATCTATTTATAAACATTAATGTTGTAGACCGGATACGCAAATAGTTAACTATTACACTTACAGAACTAGTCTTGATAAACAAAACTGTGAGTCTAACTAACCCAGGTTGTAAAACTGATCGTAACCATTCGGATCATTTCCAAACCTTCCCGAATGCTGCGTTAGCTTCTGTCGTCTGCTTCGTGGATGTTCCGATTTCTTGTTTTTTTTTATTTCAATTGATTTGTTTGATTGGTCGGTTAATTTGGTGCCTATTGAAAAGACTAATGAAATGAATTGTTACCATTTTTGGAATGGAATCACGACTATGGCGTCCGAAGGATGGAATTTTTTGAAACGAACTTCTAGCCAAAGTAAGCCCATTATATTGTTAAGAACCATTGAGATTTCTTTATTAAAGCATAATTATTTCATAAGTTAATAATCAATTGCACGTTTTCCTTTACTTAAAAGCTGAAATATGAATATTTTTCGTTTGGGCTACCAAAAGCAAATTTCGGCCACTAAACATTTTTCAAGATGAATATTTAGTGGCCCAAAAAATTTTGTTTGGGCCACCATAGGTTTCTGACGAGTTTCGAGCCCTGCTTGTTGTTATTCGGAAGAGTAGCCCAGGTAGCGACGACAGTGGGTTTCCTCTGAGACTATGTCAATATAACCATGCATCTGACGTCCAATAGGCGCTGGTTTATAATCGATGTGTTCCAGTGGCATCGTTAAACAAGCAAACAAACTTTATCTTTTATCTATAGGTATAGTCATTATTGATTGTGCATGTTGCGTAGAGGACTGTATCAACTGTAGAGGACACCTTACACATCTTAGATTGATGTGCATCACACTTCTCTGAACATGAAAAGAATATCTTGTGGAGTGGAATATAGCCCAGGAGTAGAACACTCTCTGAGGTGTGATATGTTGCAGGATCGAACCTCTTCGTAAGCAGACTTGATTACAGTTTCTCCAACCAGTTCTCCATAACTGATAGATCAAACACGATTATATGTCCGGGGAAGGAGACTATGCGATTGGCAACTGCTTTCGTATGTAGTCATAACAACCATAGGATATACACATGATAGTCCATGATTAAACACAATGCTTGGGTGTTATTAAACCTATGTTTCTTTGTCTTTCAGGTAAATGGGAGATTGCTCCTCACGAGTTAGAAGTTCTGGAGATTTTGGGCTCTGGTTGTTTCGGGGTATGTTTTTTTCATTGCTCTTTAAAAAGTTACTTCTCTTATTCATTTTATCTTCCTCCTGCTTGTTTAACTAAAGTTAAAATTATTTTATCATACAGCCTGTCCATACAAAGTTGTTTTGTCGATCAGCTGTATAATATTGCTGAGTGGTTGTGTTGTACATGTTTCCTTGTTTCTTACAGAGTGTTCACAAAGGCGTTTGGCGTGGCAAGTCAGTTGCTGTGAAGTGTATGAAGGAGAAAACTATGTCACAAGAAAGTTTCATCGAGGAAGCCAAAACCATGACGTATGTTCATTTCTTTTTCTATCTTCCAGTCACGTTAAAGTGTACAGTGATGTAGCTCATGGCTTTGTCAGTCCATCTAACTTTCCATTTATATGTTTATCGAAACCACTTGGAGTTTCAATAGTATGTATTATGTCGGTTATGCATATATCAGTAGATAAATGTTGCCTAATTGTTAAAATATGCAATCTTTAATACGATACTGAAGGTATTATGAACATGTCTAATAAAATACTTCAGCTATTCTAGACTTGTCTTTAATACAACTGTACATAGCTATTATGAATTTGTTTTTGTCTTCCAGGCAATTACATCATCCAAACTTAGTTCAGCTTTATGGAGTGGTTACCAAAAAAGATTGCTTTTATATTGTAGTAGAAATCATGAAATATGGTGAGTTTAACTTTATTAAAATGGTGTCTCATAGTTAAATCACATTAGTTGACGCATGATCATATTCATTGCATAATAAACAACCCAAGATCACTCTGTATAAACTTTTTCTCATTGGAGTGTCAAGTTGATGTTTTTAATGGAGAGTCAACACTGTCTATAGCAAGAGTGGACTCAGTCTAAACCCACATCTGCTTAATCTGGAAATAATATACAGTGGATTCAGTCTTATCTTGTATCTGTTTAATCAGAAAATATGTTCAGTAAACTGGTATCTGTTTAATTCTAAAATGTGTACAATTGACTTGTCTAAACTGGTATCAATTTAATCTGGAAATGTGTACAGTGATACTGTATAAACAGCAATCTGTTTAATGGGGAAATACGTTTACGCTTGTATCCGTCTCAACCAGAAATCTGTCCAAACCACATAGTTTTAATATAATACTAATAGTCATATCATTTACAATTTTCATAACAGGTGCTTTGAACACGTATCTTCAAAGACACAAGTCACGGTTTCTACAGAGAGTTTCACAACTTTTGGATTTCTGCATGCAGATATGTAAAGGAATGCACTACTTAGAACAGCGGAAATGTATACATCGAGATCTCGCAGCAAGGAACATATTAGTTGGTGATAAGAGTGTAGTGAAAGTAGCAGACTTTGGATTAGCAAGGTAGGGAAAAAATAGTTATAATATATAACAAAATATATTTATCTTAGTTATATATAAGTGATATTACAGAAATGACTAAGCACGTAGGCAAACAAATTGTTTTCTAGCCTTGGGTTGGGATTGGGTTGGGTCATTTTTGGTGTGCTTCCATCAGAAAACTGTTCAAGCACAACTGTCATGGGCACAACCTCTGACTTCGCCAGAGAGTTCTGTCCATGACAGGTCTACCTTATTCTATTGGTTACAGATATGTAACAGATGGCAAACTAATTGATTACTATTTCTAGCCTTGTTCTACTGGTTCCAGGTATGTGATAGATGGCAAACTTATTGATTCTAGCCTTGTTGTATTGGTTTCAGATATGTGATAGATGACGAATATACGAGTTCCGCTGGAGCTAAGTTTCCTGTCAAGTGGGCACCACCGGAAGTGCTGAGCTACACTCGATTCAGCAGTAAATCAGATGTGTGGGCTTACGGTGAGGCAAAGTTTACTTTATTGGAAAGATATATTTGAGCAATGGTGAAAAGAGAAAGGATGGACATATTAGTAAAATGCATAAATTTTCGTTATAAATATTCAATTAAGGTTGAAGCACATGCGTCAAAGTTGCTTCGACTACCTGTTCAGGACAGTAGTTAGTGTTAGTACGATAGAGGAAACCCTCTTATTTGATACGTAGCAAGGGATATTTAATACCTGGGTATATACTTTCCCACAAACAGGACAGTACATACCACAGCCTTTCGTACACCTGTTCTCGAAACTGGTTGGTGTAGGTGATAGTATACGTACCCTTTGAGCCTTGCCGAGAAAAAGCTCTGGGTTGGAGCCGGTACTGGGACTTAAAATCCCATATGTCACGAATGGGATTCGGACCCAGTACCTACCAGTCTTAAGCCCAAATGGAGCCAGTGATCCACGACTGGTTTATCAAATTCCGTAGTGTGTGTTATCCTGCCTATGGGATAGTGCACATAAAAGACCCCTTGCTGTTTTTCGGTAAGAGTAGCCCATGAAGC
>JAULBR010112115.1:0-10190 GCA_032355825.1 Melanodrymia aurantiaca
ACAGACAGACAGACAGACAGACAGACAGACAGACAGACAGACAGACAGACAGACAGACAGACAGACAGACAGACAATACATTAAGTGATGTATGTGATAATTATCTTTCGTAAATGCGGTGATAGTACATATGATACAAACTGGTTATATTAACTGCAAGTTCAACTCCAAGATTCGAAATCAATATGATCACATGTTACTCATGGCAACAAGTTTCCATCTGTGCACAAAGAGCACAGGAAGTTGGCATATTGTCAATAACATATAAATACTTTCTTCAAGTCTAATCAAATTGGACTGAGAAACCATGGTGGTCCTTCGTTTTCTTTGTCCGAATGTCCAGATTTACTGGCGAAGACTACTGACCTCTGACTGACACGTTTGGCAAGGATGTAGACCTGACCCAATTAGCATGAAGGAATGGAATGAAAATGAATCATGCATTTCTTTGTTCGTGCAGCCTACGCATATTGACACTACTAAACTCTGGTACTAAACTAAACACCGAGAAGCATGCATACCCTAACAATGGTCGATACTTGAAGTCCAAATTTCATTGAGCTTTATACAAATAGCTCCTCACATTTATATATATATATAATTAAACAGTGGACTCTGTCTATACCAGATTCTGACTAATCCGAATCTCTGCGTAACTGACACAATTTTCAAGTCCCATCCAGCTACCTTTCATTTTTCAGGCATAAAACTGCCCAATTGGAATTCTGTCTACTCCGGACTGGATGTAAAATGAAGACGAAAAGAACCGTATGATAATTACATCTATCTGCACTGGCTAGTGATTTTACCGAATGATGGACAGTCTGCCTGATTACTTGAACAATGATCGGTAAATGTCACGTAATTAGGAAACCAGGGCGAGATCAAACAATCTCACTTAGGCTACACGTGTCAAGTGTTCATACACAAATGAACAAACCTGTTGTAATTGTGTTGTAATTGCGGTATGTAGTAGTTAGTAGTTATATCAATAGGATTAAAGGGGGATGGTCATAGTTGACATTGTCTGATTTCGCTAGTTTTACATGTTTGTCAAGAACAACTACAAATTGATTGGATAGAACAAATAATTTTAACAATTTTTTTCATAAAGTTATACCAAAACAAAAATCCACAAAGATTAAAAAAGTCATATGTGAGACCTTAGCTTTCATTAAAAATAAATAAATGGAAAACTCTACACAACAATCCACGTTACAGGTTCAATAATGGCGGATAACAAAGTTGGAGGAAAACAATAAAATGTGTTCATGAGTTGAGCTCCAAGAATGATAATGTCGGCCATTTTCTGTTGACTCGACGTAAAAGGATTTCCCTTATTTTGTACTACTGACATTAATTTATTGCGGTAATATTTTTTGTGCTTCTAGGTTACGATAGACATCATTTTGGCAACTACATGTATCCCACTTTAATATCAGTATGTATTGACAGTACCTACAAGTACATGTACATGATGTATCTGAATTAACACTTACAAATACATTCAGTTATATATATAATCAAATTAGCGCCTACATGTTTATAAATACATGTGTATGAGTCGCTCCTACATGTATGTTTCATCTTCTTGCATTTATAATAGCGGAATGACTCAAAAAATGGAAGCATATCGAATTTTCATTAGAAACAAAAACGATTTAGCAGTGAAATTTAAGAATGTAAAACAGATGGCATCAGAGATTGTAAGACATAAATAACAGAACAACACGATCCGTGAACATTTCGGGCAAGGGAAAACTAATAATCAATGATAAGTTTGAAAATCTGAACACTGTGGGAGTCTTCTTGTTATTACTGTATGAGGGCGATACCATGGTCGGCCTATTTGTCCCGTCTGCAATGATTGTTCCTCTTTGTCATGTAAATATATGTAAATATTATCAAATTTCATTTATGTTTTTGTACTGCAAATTGAAATTCCGGACAGTTGAATTATCTGACAGCATTTGTTTTAATGTCACATACCTCTCAACCTCCACTGAGGAGAACTGAACAAGGAACCTCTGTGTGAGAGTCAAGTGCTCTACCAACTGAGCTAAAGGGAAGTTTCTCCTAGCCGAAGTCAGTAGGAGCTCTTTATATCAACACTGCTACATAAACTAACCAAAATGATGAAAAACAAATTCATTGCAGAAGGGACAAATACCATTGAATCGCCCATGACCAGTTGTCTATGTAAAAGCCTGGTTCATTGATTGTTTTACTTGGCAAGATTAACATAAGCTTTAAGGTTTAAAACTATCTTTTATTTATAGAACATTGGTAAGTGCTTTCATACATGTACGTGTACGTGTACATATAGTTGTTCTATTATGCAATCACAAATACTGTCAGTCATATTTTCTCTGACCAGTGCTTTCCAATTAACAAGAGCAATAACTCAAAAAGAATACCGGCTAATCCGGACAATTTTGAAGCTATCATAGATAATCCGGTTTAGACAGCCTCTCCTGCATGCACTCCTGAACCAGATAGGGCCTAGTGCTCCATCTGCTGCAGATCGTGCAAGTTAGTACGTATAGTTTCAATCTTTGATCAAGTCCAAACTGGGCAAGAGAGATGGCCATGGCAGTACGGGTATGTCACAGTGTTTCAGTGAGGCCATCGACATTGTCTTGTCACATGAACATGATGATTGGGCCACTGTAAATGTGCCTGCTGGGTTAGAATTGGACACACATTTTATTAAACATGAACTTACTCCATTACTCACATAAAGTTTGACACCAGACGAACGCATTGATTATTGATCAGCAGTTATTGGATGTCAAACACACAGCAGGCCTGCGAAAATTGCGCGAACGATCGTTTGGTTCGCGCGATGTTCGCGCATGTCTAGTTTTGCGTAACCCATTTTTCGTTCGCACATTAAATTTAGATCTTCCACTACTTACAATGATTTTCAGCAGCCACTAAAAATTATTTACAACAAATCGCAAACCGGAAGGAAGTAACATTCTCGCCATAACTAACAGAAACCGATACTCGGAACTTCACTGACTAGGCTATTATTAGAATAAACTAATGTAAGGGACCAATCAGATCCGAATGTTGATTCCGAACTACCGACAATAATAAAAAACATCGCTTGTTTACAGGAGACTTGGGAACTATTTCCCGTTGTCATGTGGCGATGTCTACCAATGACAGACACGCTGAAACAATATTATGGGATGCGCGAGTGTCCGAGTTGCGATAGAGTAATTTCCAACTTTCTTTGGCGAAATTATTCAAAATAACATTATCGGCGATCACGCCCCACGCGAACGGGCAAAGAAATAACAATGTGTAATCAAGTGAAACAGAAATCGTATTACACGACATGGAAGTACGAGTACTTAGACGTCAGACCACGTGTCACCATCATTAACTTTCAGCAGTGTCTCCATATTCAAAAGAAAGTGACGTGGATTCATGCAATGACTTTTAGCTAATATCAATTATGTGTGGGACAAGTGACGCCGTTTCCCAGCGAATCACAGTAAATGTAACTTTCGTGACTTGTGGTTAGTTCTGTCACAACAACTACACCAGGCCCTATTGTGTTACCATTCCGTAAAATACATTCGGTTTCCAAATAAAACTTTCCAAAAGTGATTTAACAATTTTAATAAACGATCAACATTGAGACAATGATTGGCTAATTTGTTTTATTGAATTGGTATATTAAAGGGGAATTTTGACCATCACTGTAAGTGTAAGCCCGGATCTCTTCATGTGAACACTTAACCCCTCTTTTGTGTTGAAATATTTATACTTATTCTATTTCTGTACTTATTATATTGTTCAGAAAATAGACACAGTTTTCATCACTTCAGCTTTATTTCTAATAATGTTCACAGTTATTTCACATGGATGTCAGAAATACATTCTATAAATTGCACAAATTATGGTCACTGCATATATAGCAGCATTTTTTTAAATGGGTATCGCAAAATGAAATGGGTTACGAAAAAATTTTCAATTCTCACAGGCCTGCACAGAGATATATATCGACACTTGGTAATAAAGGAAGCCCGCTGCTGCCACATAGGCTACTCTATCTTTTATCAGGCCCCACGCGACCAGGTTTAACTTCGCCTTGGTTCCCATGACTTCTCCCTGGCACTGTCGTCTGTCGGAATTGTGTTCATACTTCAAAGCGAAAACAATTAAATACCGCTAACAATTATCTTTGAAGAAATAGCCATGTTTATTTTAATAAAGTGAAACAAATCATTGCGCGACTTTTGCTGTATGTATTACGCGGCATGGAAGTGCAAGCACCTAGATGCCAGACCACGTGTCACCTGCATGAACGTTCCGCAGTGGCACAGTGTTCAATTAAATAAGTTACAATTGTGTCACGCATGCCATAATTTAGGACGAATTTGCAGTTGAAACACATGGGACAAGTGTACCCCGTTTCCCAGCGAACACAGTAAAAGTTGTAACTTCATGGTACTTAATATTTCGTGACATGTGGTTGGTTCTAACGCAACTGCACCGGGACCTATTGTGTTACCGTTCCAAACTTAAACCTGTTCCGTAAAAATACGTTCGGTTTCCAATGGATGGGTCGTGTGTTGGAAAATACTGGCGGTAATCCATTCTAGACCATTTTATTATCGTAACAAAGTGCATAAAAGGAGAAACCATCATACTGGTAATATTTTTGAAAGTTTTATTTTAATAAACGATCGACATTGAGACAATGATTAGCTTTGTTTTATTGATTTGGTACTTTGTATGTTCAAGTCGCCCTCTTGTTAAAAACTTCTCCCTCTCGCTGGTAGGGAGAAGTCACTTCTCCCTATAAATCTGACCTAACGTGAGGCCTGTTTACGTGTACTTTCCCACAGACAGGATATAGCACACACCACAGTATTTGATGGACCAATTGCGGATCACTGGTTGGAATGGGAAATAACCCAACAGGTCGACTGACAAGGCCATTACTGAGAGAAAGAGGTTTCAAGTTTGCTGTGAATGTCAGTCACTTGTCTCCAGACACATGAAGTGTTCTCTATTAGCTCACAGTAATGAAGATCATTTTCATGTACAAAGTACAAAGAAGAGGACACAGTATGGAAACTTGGGTGACCCCATGTTAAGATTTCATATCATTTCCTATAGCGACTTGTATTGTGTTTGTTACTTGGTGATATGAAGGGTTTGTTTACTACATGCAGTCATGTTATAGCCTGCTGTATTTAGATCTAAGTTCACTCGCGATAACTGTCATGAAACAAACATGAGGCATGTCAAATATTTGTTTACTGGCAGCGATAATTTATGACCTAATAAAATCAAATGTGTATTGGTAGTGAATTATCTGAATATATTTAAATATATAATCTTTACTCTTCAATGGTTCTTTGAAAACAGCTAGAAATATAAAATAAACATTAATCCTTTTTTATTTCTTTATCAGAGACACTAACTTCTGTCCTGGGGTGGTATTTATCAAGCGACTTAAGTCAGAAATAAGACTTAAGTCTAAGAAAAAAAACCGATTGTGACTTCAGTTCTGAGAAAGAAAAAACCCTTAGACATAAGTTTTTGACGTTTTTGACTTAAGTCTTAAGTTTCCTCCTGAGGTGTCTTAACAATTCTACAAAAACTTAAGCTTACATGTACATTGTTGTCTTACCTTATTATTCAATTTAATGAAACTTAAGTGAAAACTTTAAAAAAACTTAAGTCGCTAGATAAATACCGCCCCTGGACAGGCAGTCAAGGCTGAATGACCATGACAGACATGCTTGAACCTTAATTGGATATAAGCACGTAAATAAGTTAAATGTATAACTAACAACTTTTCGTGATTTTCTATATCTGCTGATACAAGGTGGGTAAAAAGCATAGACCTTGATGTATTTTTATGTGCTGTTTACAACGTACCTATATCACCATGCTAAACTGTGATTAGTTATCACCCAGTCGGGTGGTCACAATAGTAATTCAACCCGTTACCTAGAGGATTAGTGTAATGTGCGAGCAACTTTGATCCTCCAATACACAAGCAATGTGCGTGTGAAAAGAATATTATAAATGTTGCTGTTACACAAAGAGAAATCAATCATATAACAATAAACTAACATTAAAAATATATGATACAAAACATACAATAAACCTATTCTAGAAGGCAAACATTGACTATTCAACAAATCGGAAACTGGCGAAATGTCCTAATTGCATTATAACACATGCGCCGTTGAATATACCTTTGTTTGTGCAGACATTAATTTCTGAGAGTCATTTTCATTTGTCACCAGCTTTAGCAATTGCCTAAACTGAACATTATTTAATAATTTAACGAGGGACTTACATGAATGAATGGATGATTAACGTCACCCCCAGCACGAAAAAAAGACATCGAGTATTGGGTGTCAGAGAATAATAAAAAAGCTAAATAATAGTATTAAAAAACCGGTGTCCATGCACTGTCCAACACCAATCAAACTAAACACATGGATGAGACTAAAAACAATATAGACCAAGAACCATATTAAATACAACGAATGTATCAATTATGATAGATTAAAGTGTCTAAAATTTACAATAATTGTGTTTCCCTGTAGAAATTTTAAAACCAATTGTGGGTGGAATCAGTAGCTGGGTTGGTTTAAACAACTTAATCAAATGACTCCTTATAGAAATGATTATTTTTCAGTAAGAAAATATATTAATTATTTCCCAGTTCGATTGCCATTTGTGGTAATAAAAACATTTTCATTAATATTTACAAAAACTCTATTTTTTTTAATAACTTGAGAAAAAGGCATACAAGTCGAAGTACCGGTATGTACATTTGTAGCTTTGTGAAATTATCGCGAGACTTTAATGTATAAACAGGATTGCAAGACGCATGCTACATGCTGTTTACCATTTCCCATTACAGACTTACAGCTTGTTCTCAGAATGTCAACTTTTTAAAGATTTTCACAAAAAAAACCTTTAAGAGAAATTAATGTATTTTTAGGTTTGTAAACATTTCTATTAATTACTTTTTGTTGATGACGTATCAATATAACTTAGTCATGTTTTAAATATAGATGGCAAAACATTGGTAAATTTGGTAATGAAAGCAATGCAATTGGAGGTGTTGATGAGGGAGCGGTGTTAAAGTGGACTTTTAATAGCTAAAGTCAATTAAATATGTTTGATGAGTACCTAGAGTGGACTTAATATGCTGTTTTTCAAACAATTCCCCTCCCCCCACCACCACAGAACCCCACTTATAGACTTTACCTACAGGTCATTGAGCTGTATATAAACCTTCTGATTGAATGGATGGACAGCTGAGAAAGGTTCAATAATATATAATAATATTATATCTTAGTTATCTTCCATCGCGTACGTCTCAGACAATGATTGATCTCGATAAATTGATTTGACAAATATCATGTACATACTCCCAGTGTGATTCTCGACAGCCATTTCCTTTTATCATTTTACCAACAATAATGATCGACATAGCCTCTAGACATTGCCTCTAGACATTAGACAAATATACAGAAATTGGAATTTTTGTTCTTAGCGTTCGATATATATATATATTGTATTATAGCTTAAATAAGAGTATTAACAGAAAATGTTATTAATTTTAGGCTATTAAATTTGATCAAAGATTACAAGATGAGAAGGCGGTTAAACAAAGATTACACCAAGGTTACACAGAGGTAATAAAACTGATGTGTGGAGATTGAACACAGAAGGAATGTTCTCGTAGAAATGCTGATGATCTGGGTATGTTAATTGACAGGATACACCCTTTTTCGATTAGCAGCAAGGGATCTTTTATCTCGTGAATTCCCCCAAACAGGATAGCACAACCATTGTTTATTGGAAGAGGGGGAAAAGCTAACTGTTATACATAAAGACGTTTGAGTGGACTAGTGAGGAGAGAACAGCTTGTGTTTGTAATGTCAGCTACTGAAGTGTGCTGTCTGTCTCAATGGGTAGTCTATGATTTGACCAGACACGTCCACAGTCCTCACACCCAGCTCAGATTGCACCAGTGATGATGTATACTGAGATTCTCACTCTAGATTAGCCTTACAGTTGAAACAGAAGCCAATGTTTATCCCCAATGCTTTTACATGTACACGTTACAGTAGCCAGTATTATGCTGGTCGCCCACATATAGTATTTTTAAACTATCTACATTGCTTCAATAAATTAACTCCTTTTTTTCAGTCATTCAATGCCACAAACTCTTTGGCCAATCACTGCCAGTACTTGTATAAATATATAAATATAGTCGAGCATGTTATGAAGGCAAACTGAGTATGAAAACAATTATTCCGTTTTTAAAAAGTAATCCAAAATGTTACAATTATAAACAAATTTAAGTAGTTCAACCTGTACATAACTCCAACCTTCTCATAAAGATCACTTTATAAGTATCTTGGGTGGCTGTTTTAGACAGGTTTAAGTGTACATAATGTA
Organism: Melanodrymia aurantiaca; assembly: GCA_032355825.1. Lineage (NCBI taxonomy): Eukaryota > Metazoa > Mollusca > Gastropoda > Neomphalida > Peltospiridae > Melanodrymia > Melanodrymia aurantiaca. Next base: position 8,458 of record JAULBR010112115.1, read on the forward strand.
CATAATGTACAAATAGGTTCTTTGTTTGGTGCGTGAAATTTCGTTTTGTGTAATTGAAGTCATGCATTCAGTTTTATTGCAGGAAAGAAAATAGAATGTCCATCAATTGTATTAATAGTAAATAATTAAAACAGAAACTAGTTTTAGATTCCAACAATTTTATTTTATTGTACTTCCACATTTGTCTTACACAATAAAAATTATATGGATTTTTGTTGTTGGCTCACCATATTGATTGTTATGATTTTTTTTGTTTTTTGTTTTACAATAATTAACTGTTTTTAAAAACTGATAAATGGCCAAAAACTGTTCCCTAAGAAGTTAAACATAACTAACATACGTAAACGGTACAGAAAGACAAACAAAGAAACTGTACCGCAAGTCAGATCTTAATATTGATTAGCAAGTCGTATTTATTTTCATTTCGCCTGGATTGTAATAATACGGCAAGGATTCCACGCGACATGTAATAGATACTTTACCGTATTCTAACATAAAAGAATAGTATTTGAGAAAGGAACTCTTAAATAAAGACAATTAAAAACGTGTACTTCCTGGAAGACAACATCACTGTTGACCAATCAGATGCTGGGCCTGCACACCGACATCTATTTGTGTGATGATGGATCAAAACAAGTAAATCGATCTCGTATATTATTGAGGAAACAAGAAGCAGCGCCAAGATGTGGAATCCATATAATAAAGAGTAATACACGACAGCTGCCTACATGCTATAAATCAAGTATTGTACACATCTTTTGACCACAAGCTGTGTAATATATCAAGTATTGTACATGACATCTTTTGACTACAATCTGTGCTATAAATCAAGTATTGTACACATCTTTTGACCACAAGCTGTGTTATATATCAAGTATTGTACATGACATCTTTTGACCACAAGCTGTGTAATATATCAAGTATTGTACACGACATATTTTGACCACAAGCGGTGATATATATCAAGTATTGTACACATCTTTTGACCACAAGCTGTGTAATATATCAAGTATTGTACACATCTTTTGACCACAAGCTGTGTAATATATCAAGTATTGTATACAACATCTCTTGACCACAAGCTGTGTTATATATTAAGTATTGTACACAACATCTTTTGACTACAAGCTGTGTTATAAATCAAGTATTGTACACATCTTTTGACTACAAGCTGTGTTATATATCAAGTATTGTACATGACATCTTTTGACTACAATCTAGACCGATGTCTGTGTGTTATATATCAAGTATTGTACATGGCATTGTTTGATTACTATATACAACTATAAGCCACATATACATGTATGTACAATGTACAATACATGTAGACAGATGTTGCAGAATATATCTGATGGAACATCAGCCTGATATTGTTAAGTGGAATGATGTATTTTCCTTATGTTTTTCTTATTCTGACCGTTGTATGTACATCAAAGAATGTGGTGTATACTATCCTGTCTTTGGGAAATATCACATGCAATAAACATGTTTGCTAATAAAAGAGTAGCTTATTCTATATTGTTATACATTAAATCTGTGTACAACTTGTACAAAGCATTTACTCTTGACTGGGGTGTTGATGGGAAGGGTGGGTTGGGAGAGAGGTCTCATGGTAGCTAGCGTTTTGATCAAGATCCAAGTGGGGGGTTGATGGGAAGGGTGGGTTGGGCGACAGGTCTCATGGAAGCTAGCGGTACGATCAAGATCCCAGGGGCCTGTACACCGGAAGGGGG
>JAULBR010112126.1:0-10189 GCA_032355825.1 Melanodrymia aurantiaca
AATGCATGGCACAGTCAGAAATTTTCTACATTTCAGGGTGAACCATTTGAAAAAATTTGGCTCTAGCTGCTGGACTAATTATTTACAGCTCCAATGGAGTGAAAATTACTTTACTAACATCAGTCTCATTCATAATAAAACAAAGGTCTGTTTCATGCATTAAGAGTAAAGTTGGTATTTTAATAAACATGTACACGAATGTAAAAATGAAACAGTGACTAAATGTACAGGTTTATAACTAACATTTTTAATTTAAATACATGTATTTATATTTAACTAGATCTAACTCGAATTGGGGATTTCACAGTACCCACATACCGCAACCTTGTTGAAGTCAGGGAATAAATTTCAAAGACAATAAGAATACTTTTAAAGTTGATAACTAATTTTGATTTATAGTGATTAATTAAACATAACAGCATGTTGAAAAGCAACTAGTTGATATAAAGGAAATAACTGCAGCTTTATGACAGGTTCAACCTGCATCACAGCAACTAATGACATCTACAGCTTTCCAATAGTCTACGTTCCATTCTGCTCCATCATATGGTGTCTCCATATCATCAGGGTTTTAAATTGCAATAATAATAATAATAATATAATAATAAAACTTTATTTAATGAGAGTTACTAGTTTAGCGTGAGTTAATCTTCCACTGGGCAATAATTTCGTGTTTGTAAACATTGTGCACAAAAATATGTGTGCTCAAAATATGTGTGCCAAAAATATGTGTGCCCAAAATATGGCACCTTAAAAAAGTTCTTTTTGTTTGCACATTGCATTGATAAAGAATGCATTTATCTCTGAATGTAAGTAAATTATTTTAACCGTGCTATAATCTAAACGAAGTGACATCATTGTTTGCAATTAGAAACAACATGTTGCTTACTTCTTTTATAGATGCCAAGTAAAAAATAAATTAAAGAAATTTTGTTTTTGAGTGTGTGCATGCATGCACGATTTCGCAGATATACCCATATGCAAGTCTCAGTAGATAGGTGTACTTCCACTTAGGCCGACCAGTGTCCACAACTGGTTCAACAAAAGTTGTGGTATGTACAGTCTTGTCTGTGCGAAAGTGCATATAAAAGATCTCTTGATACTTGTTAATTCGGAGTAGCAGGTTTTCTCTATCATAGTAATACTAAATGGACGGACAGTCATGGCAGCTGAACAGTGTGAACATAACAGATATGCTTGAACCTTAATTGGATATAAGAACGTAAATAAGTTATAACTTTGTCATAAAATCTCTTTAACTCTGCCGTGTACAAAGATACGCATTTGGCTACATTAATGGGTTTTTTCGTTTAGATTAGATTATATTGTTTTCATTAAGAAAATGTGTATCTAATTTCATTCTTACTTACATTAATCAGAGATAATACAATTACAAAATGTTCTTCAGAATCCATTTCAGAATCACATGACACTGTCCAGAGGGACATTATCATCCTTTACACAGCTAATTAATGCAATTATCTAGTAACGGATCTCAATATACTAGTATTAATCATATAACCCAAAGGGGAAAAAAATAATTGCATGGCTCAGACCTCAAAATACATAGCAAATTATAATTGTCATCAACACAAACACCAGAGCATTGATACTTACTGTAAATTTTCTAATTATCAAAGGTAAAGTTTGTTATATTTAACGACACTACTGTTCAGAGCACATTGGTTATTATTAATCAGCAGTTATTAATTGGATTTCAGTCATGCGGTTATATCTGAGAAGAAACTTGCTGTCGCCACATAGGCTACTCTTACCAAATATGAGCAAAGAATCTTTTATGTGCAGTTTTCCACTGACATGATAGCACATACCACATCCTTTGATATACCAGTCGAGGATCGATTGTTGGAATGGGAAATAACCAAACAGGTCCACTGATGAGAGTTTATCCTTTGACCTTTCAAACCTCAGTCGGACACTCTTGCACTGAGCTGTGTCCAGCTTCTAAGTTATCAAATGAAATGTTGAAACTGAGCAAAAATACAAATATATTTATATATATCTGTTGTATTGAATTGAATTTTTCTCTCATCAATTTGTTGTGTGACCTAGTATGACCACGATGAGAATGTCAGACATACAAAGAAGTTAGAAACATGTAAGTGTAGACATTTCGTGTTACAGCAGATGTAAAATCGCTATGCCCATGTCACAGCAGAATCAAAGAGCAACATGTTTACATCATACAAATAACAGCTTGAAGATATGTCGAGCACTATGTCTGTGTTACATTTTGTTTCAAATTGTAAATCAGTAAACACTACACTGTGCGAGTCACAAATAAGATGCCAAATATAGCCATGAACATGCATCATGTTCTCGATGTCCTAATATTTATTGTAAAACAGTTGCCGGGTAATTACTAATTTTGAAGAACAAAAATGTAATCAGGGAAAATTGTTTTGTGAAAGTTTTAAGTTTGGTAATATCATAAACTATTACTAAATACAAATGTACAATTAATTTGACTAACATATATTTGAAAACCAATTTGTCAACTCAGGGAGTGTGTGAATGCTGGATTGATTTAATTGATTTAATGATGCTTATCATTTCATACTTAGCATTCTATTCAAATGTGAATGTTTTGTCCGACCACTCGATTCCAAGCTAAATGATCCTACAGTACAGTACAGTACAGTACAGTACAGTACAGTACAGTACAGTACAGTACAGTACAGTACAGTACAGTACAGATTCTACTGGTACCGGTACATACAAGAAGTTAAAAATAAGATTGAGAACCATTAACAGAAGGCAGTGAAGAGGATCAAACTGTTGAGATCAGTAACAGCAGATAACTGTCTGAGTTATATCAATACAACTAAATGTTCACTGAAAGTGACAGCCGCCAAAACAGGTCAGCCGAAGTAGCAGCCAGCATTGATTTGCCCATGCTTATTCCACAATCACATATATGATATTAGTAACTGCAATTCAGCAAAGTGTTTTATGTGATGCCAACTGGCTTGACTGAGGATTCTTTGATTGCAGGAAATTAAAGGTCATACAACAATGACAAGTGCAATATTGCTTCATGTCAAGTGCTACAGCATATACATATGGCTTTACGTGTAAGATGAAGATAAAATATTTATGTTAAACGACATCACTAAAGAACATTGATTTATTAATAATAGAATACTAGTATTCTATGTCAAACTCAGTGATTTGAACACATGGTCTTAGATGAAACCTGCTGCTGCTGCTGCCACCACATAGGGCATACTTTTTCAATTACCAGCATAGCATATTTTTACATTAAATTTTTACAAATTATATGTACATGTGTTATAAATGGTGATCAGGTAACAGTGTTCAGTTTGCAAAATAGTGAAATTACCATTGAATCAATTTGGATTGCTGACAAGGTTAATAATGTCTCATATAACCAATAATATATAAGCAGTACACATATAAAAAGATTAGTAACATACATTTTTCAAACTATTCAAATTAGAATATACAAAGTTATTTTTTGTTTCATTTCACCCAGACTGATTTTATTTTATGATGTTCAACTACATATATTTATAAGGAAAAAACATTGATCAGTGATCCCATGTCATTTACAGGTATCAAAAATTTATTTTACATCCATACAATACTAAATTAACTATACTTTATAACAGAAGATGCCAACAAAGGGATTTACTCTAAGGAGTAAGGTAAAAGATATTTCAATAAAAGTCACCTCATATATATAATTATTAAATCTATATAAAAATAATTATATTATAATAATCGGTATAAAATTATAATGCACAGATAATGACGTACACGTAGGTACATTAAAATATCAGTATATCTATCAAAAGTCATTCATTTTGTAAATTATAATTAATAGATGACATTTCTGTTAACAACCTCTTTCTGAGAGAACGTAAATCGCCACTCAATACAGCTGCTCATGAAACTCAATAACGCACTGCTGCTAGTAGTAGTACTCCAGTTGGCAGTCTGCAAATAACTCATCCTACATTCAAACAATGATATTCAATTATCCACCTATTTACTGCTGTATGCTTTGGCACAGTGAGATAAACCAAAAGCTCTTAGTATTGGAAAGTAGAGCATCATAGATCAATATACATGATACATCTGTTTCTAACTTCTCAGTAAAAGATAGAGCCTAAAATATTAAAGATTTCACAGATTTTAAGGAAAACGTCAATGGGAAATGGGGTGGAGGATTGGGAAACAGTGTTTGTACTAAATAAGTCAACTTGAATAAACAGTACTGTTAAACCTGTATTAAGCAGTCACTGGAGTAATACATCATGGTGTCTATGCAGGTAATATTTTGTTAAATTAATTATTTGGATTGTAAAATAAACCTTGATACATATCTTATTGCTTTACATTAATGATTTGGAACTGAATTAAGGTGGTCATTTAAGACAGAAGGCCGCTAATAAAAGGTAATTAATTATGTATTATCATACTAAATTAATGATTCTGTGTAAATGGAGCATGGACACAGAATATAAGTAGCCTTGACTTGCAAAGATGCTGTCGTCTATCTCCAATATGTTTACACCATCAGAAAGATGCTAATGTGCATCAATTAGCAAACTTGATTGCTGCTAGTGCGTATCTTTCTGCATGGGTGCAAGTCAATTACACGTAACTGATGGATTTGTTAACTGTGTGCTGACCCTGCAATAGTCACTAAGTGCAGTCAACGCAAATAGAATTGCCGGCATCATGCTTAAAGAGATGGCCATACTTCATTTCTACATTAAAGTCCACCCAAAATCAGTGCAGGAAGTCTTGCACCCAGACCGGTCAACTAACCTGTATTCTGCAGGAGGATCAATGGATCCTGTTATTTCATCATCCCTCATTTTTTCCTGCCCAGGACTTTTCTCCTACATTGTATTAAATATTAATTTCTAAAAATAAACACATTCCTATCTACATTGTACCTTTTAAAAAACCATGGAGGAAGTTGTCTTTGTCTGATTTTAGTTTCCGATATGATTTGTAATCAGTTGAAGTGTTCTAAGATTTCATTTCTACTGAAAAGTGCAAGTTTGGTAAACTACCCTCAGAGTTTATGAAATGGCATTTATTCTAATGTTACATGAAAATTTGTATTGTCATTATATACATGAAAGTACAAACATTTACGTAAAACAATGTTTTATGTCTTTATTTATTTTGTAATATATGAATCTCAGATTTTCTCCTGTTTATTTGGGGTCAAATCTCTTTTTACGCCAAGATGCAAGGTTGACAGGTCTGCTTGCACCCAACAATGTCTAAAATCAGTGCAGAAAGCCGTAACTATTAAGTCTATTTCCGTACAATATCAGCTCGGTTTCTAATGAATTCTGTTTTACTAAAAAATTTAAATAATAATAACAATGTACACTACTTTTAAATAAAATAATTTTTCTGAAGGTTTTTGTTCACCTCAAAAACAGAAGTACTTACCATACAGCTAAATTGAAATAATAACATGTATCAAGCTCTCAAACAATTCACATTGTAACATATTATAACAATGCACATGAATTATTCAGAAGGAAGATCAATGATAGTCTAAAATGAGAACATAATCATAGGGATGTAACTGTAATTTAGGAAGTTCTATTTTCTATCAGGAAGTAATTGTGACCTCTTATCTTCTATATATAGTGGAACCACATTGAAGTATTTTGCCAACCTGTGTTGAGACTGTCAAGTTTCAATGGAAGTCCAATCTGCGTGACAGATATCAGCTTCAAAGCAATGTAGAATTGGCTTCTGCCAAAATGACCCAATCGCTTGGCACCACACAGTTCAGTGATCTGAAAATAAGTACAATTATCATCAAAATATATACAAATCATTATATATTTGGTGGCCGGTCCAAAAATAAAATAATTAGGTACCGGTATTCATTGTAAATTATCTTTATGTTCACAGTTGTACAAAACCTAGAGCCTGGTGAGATGGGATGCCAGGATCATACAACTTTACATATCTTTTCTAAATATTTATGTGCATTAAGTGTTGATAAGACTTAAATTGATAAGAGGTACATTGCATGATACAGGAAGAAGAAGAGTTTTGTTCAACAGTGAAAATGCAGATCAATAACTGACTAATAATAATGAACTACATGCATGTTATTGTCATATTGTCTTTAATGTTCTTTTTTACCTTGAGACAGCAATGTTTAGAAAAAAGCAAGATATAAAAATAGTCAACCAATACAGAGGAAGACATTTGATTTCTTCTCAACTATGTATACCTAGTTAGTTATAACTTATTTACATGCTAATATTCAATTAAGGTTCAAGTATGTCTGTCCTGGTCATGCAGTCTGCTGAGAACAGAAGTTAGTGATAGTATGAGACATGAAACCTGCTGCTTATTATTAAATAGCAAGGGGTCTTTTATGTGGACACTCCCTGACCAGACAGTACATACCATGGCCTTTGTTAACCAGTAGTGGGACACAGGCCAGTATTAGTAATGTACACCTACCCATTGAGACTTGTGAAACACTCACTAGGAATGGAGCTGGTACTGCAATTAAAAATCCAATCACCTTAAATGGAATTCGAATGCAATACCTACCAGTCTTGAGGCCGGTTATCCAGATGTTTCCCCATAGCCATCAGGCATAGGGGGGCCCTACTCCTTATCTATGTATGTAAGCACTTTGATTTATTTTTAGAGGAATTGTAAGCACCTTGATTTAATATAATGGCTTTATAAGGGCCTTAAATGCAGTTGTTTGTCACTGTACAATATGTAATGCACAATCTATTAAATTTTACTCATGAAATTTACAGAAAATGTTAATATTAGTTTTATTACTGCTGAATTTTAAGAATGTAAAAACTTCCCGGGGAAAGGCCTATTATCTAACCACTATACCACAGAGACTGGTACTGTTGCAGTCATTATAACTAAACAACCATAAATAATCAATAATTTTACCCATAAAGGATAATTTAATTTACTGATCAGAACATTCAAAGATTAAACTAGCAGTAGCATCTTTTCTTGCTTGAATATGACTGGTCTTAACAACTAAATTCTGCCATCAAGCACCCAATGGAGACATTAAATTACTGTAAAATGTGCATGTAGCAAGAATAGTTAATGGAAAATCTTTACAAAATGTGGATTCAGAACTAAATTTGCATGAATATAAGATTGTGATCAAAAGGCACTGTGCTGCTAAAGGGCAGTCATGTCCGACAGATTGAAGCAGAAATGTAATTATAACCAAGATATCAAGTTAAGAAATGCAACATGAATGCTAACATATGTTTGACACTTACATGTATCACAAACCTATATGTGTCATAACAATGCATATTTTATCTTTTTCTGAACTCTACTAGTACTTATTTTACATGTATTATATCCAAAATATTAACAGAAATTAGTGACAGCATTTTGCTGCACAATTAATTTTTCATGTTACATGTACATTTCTGTTAAATTACATACACATGTAGTAGGCTGTAGCACTTAAAGTTAAACATACATGTAGATCTACAACTCGCTAGCTTTATGCATAGATTTAGTTCTTGTCTAGATTCATATGGATATTACATGTATTATGTAAATTTGTTGTATAATATAGGTCAATGGCTTATAGTTACACACAGAATTGACATAAATTATGTAGTACGACATAAAGCACGTCAACCAAATCCTATCAAACTAGAACAAAGATGATTTTTTAGCCAATTTGTTGTGTTTTTGTTTGGGGTGGGGAGTGTTGCTTTGTTTAGTTCATTTTTTTTTATTTATTTAAAGTTGTTGTCTGCACTCATATTAAGCAACATCATGTAACGGACTGCATTGCAAACAGCTGATCAATACATTATATCCTACCGATACTATGTCTTGTTTTATTACAAGCTTTTTCATTGAATGGAGTTTGCTATATAAAAAAAGGAAAATAAATATTTAGGTTTTTAAGATGCTGCCCAGGGATTTCTTTATTTAAATAAGTTTAACTACAATAATTTAACAAAAAGTTTTCGATTAGTCTAGTTTCAAAATCCTAATTTTGTTAAATCGGTATAGTTAATGAAACAGTATTTATTATTATCGACTAAGTGAATTACAAAAGTCAGAACATGTCGGCCAATTACATTTTCTCCTGTATCAAGAATAATCATAGGAGCTATGATTGGAATGCACGGACAGGCATCTTTAAAAACAAATGAAAATAATTTTACTCTTTTTTTGGCAACTTTGCCCATTTGCTGAAAATTTTAATGGCTGATATATGTCAGCTTAAAGAATTACCATGTAGGTGCAAGTTCTAGCATTATTAGTGAGTTGAGGCAGATTACTTGGAAATTGATGAGTGAGCACCAGAGCACGCAAACTTATTACCTTGCCAAGTAAATCTTCATAACGCACAAGCATTACTTTACCGTAGCAAATAGATTATTCCCCAGTCCCAAATATACTTTGACCTTGCCCTCAAAGCAAATGAGCCATTTTATATTTGGTTGTAGGGAAAATATCGGGACATGATTGACAGGATGTCCAAAGGCAGTTCATAGTGATGCTCTGTCAATAGAATGTGTGCATGTTAACATGTCCAGACTTCACTCACTGCAGGGAAAGCAATCAGTTCCCTGATAGCACAGAGATTATCCACTACATTTGTTTGTTAATAAACACACATAAATAAACATAATGGAAGTCAATAAGTTGCAAGCATGCACAACAGGAATTTATGTATATATATAATTCTCTTGAGTTTGGGGCTTGTACAGGTAGATACAGATGCAATGTAAACACCTATTCGGTATACTGACATCCAAAAGCAAAACTTTGCTTCCTAAAATTAAATGCACCAGCCTCCATAGCAAAGTCGTTAACGCTTCATGCTTAAGACTGGTATAGGTACTGGGTTTGACTTTGTTATTTAAATTTCATTGTGCTATTTCTGGTTATTATAATTAGAGAATAATTATATCATATTGAAAAGGTATATTTATTGATATTATTATTTAATATAAGACCTGTCAACCCTCTTGTTTTCCACAAGAGCATCCTGTTATTTCATCATTCCTCCTTTTCTCCTGGGAAATAACAATTTTCTAACAATACACAAATTCCTAACTTAGTAACTACCTTCTAAAAAACCATGCAGGAAGTTTTTCATTCGCCCATGTTGGCCGATTCGGTTTCTGACATCATGGTTTGTAATCTATTTTATTCTGATTGTACAGTTTTGTTTAATTATTGTTTGCCAAAGGAAGAATTATGGGATACATGGAGTCATAAAATGGTGTTATTCTATTCTCATCTTACATTTGTTGTCATTATTATGTCTACGAAATATACACATTTTTATGTAAAACAATGTTTTAGGAGTTTATTTATTTTGTAATATGAATCTCCTGTTTTCTGGTCTAATCTCCTGGGTTTTCATGTGGCCTTCTCTCCTTGTATGCCAGGGTTAAAGGTTGACAGATTTTTATTTGTACAGATGTATGTGAAAGTAAGTAGACTAACTGTTATGCTATTAAGTAATCTGAAAGTAAACACCTCACAAAAATATTTTGCATGGTAGTTTTTTTTGGTCTGCTCCCAAACATTTTATCGAACGGTAGTCACTTAGAACTATGAATATATGATTGTTTATTAAAGTGTGAAGCTGCCTTTAGAAGGAGTTTGCTTTAAACTTGATCCTATGCTTTTCCAGTTTAATCTTCTTCCCACAGAATACAATAAAAATTAAAAAAACATTCCAACTTTTGTGAAACAAATCTTTTCTTATTCCTGATTCCTCAACCACACTTGTTCATTGTTTATTTTAAGTGAGGGCAAAGATTATATTTATCTACAATGCCAGTCAACATACAACAGTTTGAATGCTGTGAATCAGCTTCAGCTATTTGTATAAAAAGTAAAAATTGATGCCACCAGATACTTGTACATGTATACAATACTCAGCCATTTCTATATTACATGTGTGGGAATAAGAGATTACAAGAATCCTTCAGCTTCAAAGTAAAGTTTGTTTTATTTAACGACGTCACTAGAAACACATTGATTATAAATCAGATGTTATTGGACGTCAGACACATGGTTATATTGACACATGTTCACAGAGGAAACAGCAAGGGGTCTTTTATGTGCACTATCCCATAGACAGGATAACACACACCACGGAATTTGATAAACCAGTCGT
>JAULBR010112137.1:0-10189 GCA_032355825.1 Melanodrymia aurantiaca
CCGTGTAGCCCTCTATCGGTCCTAATGGGGAGGCCACTCTATATCTATTATTAGGAAGTCAGGAATATCTCCCATTGATAAGTCTACCTTGTCTCCCATGGAAACACCTCCTGTGGTGACCACAATGTCTGCTACTGACAGTGCATGCTTTAGATGCTGGAGTACTGCATCAGGGCTAGAAATAAAACAAATAAATACACTGTACCTGTATATATGTTATTGCCTGTCTTAATTACATTATGTAGATAAAAAAGACAATGAAGTGCATACAAAAGATCCCTTGCTGTTATCCAGTAAGTGTAGCCTATGTGTTGGCAGCCGGTAATCCTCTGTGACAAATGTCAATATAACCGAGTGTTTGATATCCAATAGCTGCTGATCAATAATCAATGGGTTCCTAGTGGTGTCGCTAAACAAACTTCATTTTTTAAAGTTTAAAGGGCATCTCATATGTGTGAACACATGTGAAAGCATTGCTGCAAAATGAATGAGTTTCATCTCTACTCACCTATCTCTTGCCACACCTAAATCTAGGGTAGTAATGTTGTGCTCCTTTAACTGTGACAACAGTACAGTTCGGTTGCAGTCACGAATTTTGCCCATTGTTAATGGAGCCTCCGGTTCTACAAGCTGGAAGTATAAAACATTTGTGTTATGAGCTTTTAACAGACTTCACACACACACACGCACGCACACATACATGTATATAATATTAAGCATTTCAATCAGGTATCTACAGGAAAATTGTAAAATTCTAACCAAAAATGTGAATCTAAATGTTTTAAAGGGAAGCAGTCATGTGTTTTGGCACCTAATTCATAGGCTTTGTTACATGTGCCCTTACTGTATAATATTTGAATTTGGTCTGTATTGTAGGGTGTAATAATTCCTATCCTAATATGCTGGTCGCAAGACGATACATACATCCTGATATTTAACTTTTCATCTTAAACTGTTTTCTTTACATGCGAAAACTTTAACTTTTATCATCTTATACATACATGCACATACACAGGATTGACTTTAGGATGGTGTTTTCAAACAATTTCTTCGCTACGCTTACACATGTAATAACCACCTATTAAACTGGTGCTACTTAACATTATGCTGGGATCCATTCATTATTCATGTTATGTTTTATTTCAGCTGGACCCGATGTGGAATGGCTGGAAAACAGATGTCGTAAAGTGGAAAACAAACTCAACATTACTGCAATCTTAGAAGAATAAGAAAACGTCTCTGGGGACCACACTTCCACTTAATTCATATTCCCTGGTTGGGGAATAGTATTTAAAAAATGCCAGCCTCTAGCAGGAACTGAGTTGAGGAAATATCAGAGAAGAATCTGTGTTTATGATTCGAATGTAAATAGAAATGGTAAGACCTGTGTTGTGACAACTGGCTTTGGTTAACTGTCTCCACACTCGGAGTTAGTTGACCCACCCAGCTAACACCTTGTGTCATATGGAGGGCAGCTGATTCAAACAGCACACTTTGCACACTTTTTCCAGTCTGCTCAGGTGGGGAGGGGGGGGGGGATGGGGCAATCGAATAGGGGAGAATAGGACAAACCCCTCCACAGAAAAGTGAGTTCGCTTAATAAAAACAAATAATGTGAAATATCCATATAAAAGCTCCATTTCGAATGTGCAAAAATGTGGTTTGAAAACTTTTTTGAAAGAAGCACAAAACATGCCAGTGTAGCACTAAAATGTTTGAATATTTCATAATTTTCTAAGAAAATAAAAGTTTAAAACCATGTGAGATAATATGATTTGAAAACTTTTTGGAAAGAAGCAAAATACACATCAGTGTAGTGCTAAGATGGGGGAAGATTTCAAAATGTTAATTTTTTTAGTAATTTTTTGTTTAGCAGATGAACAGGATTTTTATGCCATAGTTTAAGGCCACAATAACGGGAGACTTGAATCACTTGCTATATCTTGATAACCACAAAGTGTACGTACACAAATACCAAAAAACCCCACTGAAATGAACATAATAAAACAAAAGCAAATTGTTAATCGCTAGCCTTAGTGTGTCATGTAACTTACATCTCATCTAACAAAAATGACACATGGTCTATACTAGACTGGATCTAGAGGGAAAGATTTCATTCCTCTGCTGCAATATACACTACCATTTTATAGAAATAGCTTCAAAGACATCTACACTAGAGTGAAAACATAAATTTCTCGATATGCATTTATAGTGACATGAAAAAAGTGCATTCAATTCTTTTGAACAGTCATTGCATTCATAAGTCAAAGCGTGCACGGAAATTAAATGTCAAGTTCATTTCCCTTGAATTTCCAAGATTGCTATCAAATGAGCAAAAAGATATCCATTTTGAGTACATATATCTACCAATACAGGTTGTGTTGTACAAGATGACCTAGCTGTATGGACGACAGCATGTCATTATTGTGTCAACATGTGTTTTCATTTTCACACGTTCAGCTGCTTCAGTATGGCAAGTAAACAAAGACAAAAAACATATCGACTGTCCAGGTAATAGAAATAATAGATTTAAAGTTTTCTAATATGTATTTCCTGTTTTTTGGTTAAACATTACAAAAATGTGACGTAATGTATAGCGACAAAAAATGTGTTTTAAAATAAAGTTCTATGGAACAGTCAAAATTGAATGTAAATAAAGTACAGTAGAATCTCGTTGGCTCGATCGCGGAAGGGTCGAATACATGGTAACGCTCGAACCCAGATCGAAGTCCCGAATTAAACCCTTATGTTAAGTTGCTGATGCTTGGGTCGAACTACCCGATGGGTCGAACAGTTTCTTGAGAACCGACGGTGTTCGAGCCAACGGGATTCAACTGTACATGTATGTAAACATACATTGTACTACAGGTAAGATAAAGAATAATAAAATCAATAGTCAGTGACTAGATTTGCTAGGTGATATCTTAAGTCCACTCTCGTAAAAAAATAAATAAATTGGGCATTGAAGTTCTACTATGTGAAAAAATAAACCTCAAAAAGAACTATCCTTCAGAGAATCCTGCCTCCAGAATTGTAATGTGTTAATTCCAGATGCAGATTACATAGTATTTTCATAAAGTTCCAGTGAAGAGTAACTTTGAACTTTGAAAATACCCCGACAGGGATAGGACTTCACAACTGGAACATCAAAAGCCATGTCAACAAGGAAAAGACGACATTTATTACATGTGTAATGTTGTGAAGTGAATGAAACCATGTACAGGGTCAGTTCGTGTAGAGTGTTTGCACCAGTATTTTTGTTGAAATGATTTCTAACATGCACATGCTATTAAAAGTGTTATGTAGTTTGGTTTGCAACTGAACAGAGACCATGCAGTCTATGTTTATTAGCTGTTGACTAATAACATGTGATGACAATAAAAGTACAATCAAACCTGCTTTATAGGCCACTTTTCCACAATAACTACTTGTTTATAAAGGGTGCTTATGTTTGCCATCTGTATACAAAATGTATGTGTTTTAACCTGTGTATGTATATCATTTGCGTTTATGATCATCAACATTTTTATAGTAGCTTAATGCTTACCTTTGCCTAAAATAATTTGTATCGTACTAAATTATTGTATAAAAAAGTCCAAGGGCCAAACTAGGCTACTATAAACGCATTGGATAAACCTATATCGATAGTTTAAGTAATAAAATGTAATTAAATAAATATAAATGCACAATTAGCCAGAAATGTTATAAAATAGCATTAAAATAAAACTACCATATACTAATAATTCCATTTTGTATATTCTCATTTGCTATAAATGCATTGGTCCAAATGGTATCATGTGACTTACAAAAACAATGTTCATAGCTCCATGAATCTCAATTTTGCATTATTTTTGGACTCTAACCGAAACTACTTTATGAAGAATGTAAACAGGAATCCCCGAGAAATTCCACCGATGTTCTATGTTTGTACATCCTACGCCGTTCATACTGTGTGTAAAGCGGTTTTGAGGTTCATGCTTGCATGAACGTCAACACTTATCACGTTCAATTCTTAAATAGTACGCCGCGTTAGGACATAATTACAAATTTTTGTATTTGTATTACAGATTTTAATTTATAAAATTAATATTGAGCGCTCTCTGTATGAGAGTGTAAAAGGAACGTAAGTCCGATAATAGTCTAACTATATAAGTTAAGTAATACGATGACATATTGTCGGATTGAAACAACCATATAACGAGATATTGCTATAGATACACGTTCTAGCGTTATATTAAGAAAAACACTGCCTATAGGGCATCGAGCATAATGTCAATATGTTTCACAACGTTAGGACTGCTTTGAACCACTCCCTCCCCTTATAACCCAGACGTAGAAAATGGGTCAACTGGGGGCCGATGTTTTTACAAGAAATGCAAATGGTACTTGGCTTTACTTCCCACCCCGCCCACCTTCCGAACATTGTGCGGATTGGGAAACACTGTCAATTAAGCACTGTCAATTAAGCACGGTGCCTAAAGCTATATGATTAATTCAAGTCTGACTGGGACTAATAGCTTTAGGTTACTGGTATGTACACCTGATAGCATTGTGAATGCTTGCCGATCTTGGTTCCTGTGGACTCTATCCGTTTACACCCGTCCCGTTTACTGGTTTTATACTTATCCAGTCAGTTCTCCAATATTCACCATTCTGCTCAGGTGCTGTCCGTTCTCTGATAACTAGCATGACCACCGCTTTACCTCCTTTTCATCGTGATAGGTGACATGTAATAGTTCCTTTATTTAACGCAATACTAAATACAAAATTTATAACAGAAATAAAGTTTTAAATTATATCTCTTTAACGGAAAATAAGACTTAGAAGAAATAAACTCGCCCACTGATTATTAAAAGCAGTCCTGCCCACAATAAACAGACCAGACAAATATTGTGCAAAGCGTAATGATATATAATCTAAACTTATCACCGTAGCTTCGGGAAATGTTAGGTCATGGCATTTGTAAAGAAACATTTGCATCACATCAAAGAAGTTTCATTTCACTTCAGGCGTTATTATGAGACTTCTAAGCAGTTTTTTCTTAAATTATTTATAAACCATACGCAGGTCTGAAGGCGCAGAAAAGCTAACGCATTTTCTAGTTGGCACACCCACGTTTATTGTCGTATGAACGTATGCGTAAATATAGAGATTATTACGAGACAAGACATGTAAACACTGTTAAAATAAATATTATAAGCTTATTGACAAACTATGTCACCGAAAATGCTTGCCATCAGTTTACAATATTATTTATCTCACATTCTTGTAAAATGATTGAATTTAATAGGTTATACCGCCTGCAATTGTTTAACTTATAGTCGACCCAGTGCTTAGCTCGTAAACCGATTAAAATCAGTGAACGAAAATATCCTAACAATTTTTAATATAACAAACACTATTTATAATAGCTCTACTATCTTTCCTGATTTGTCGAAGCATATCGGGTTAAATAGGCAGGCTAGGGTCTTTTTGATTTCAGAGGATCGATCGGCAAAAACTATCTAAGAGTACAATATCTGGAAATTCGTTAACTTGCAAGCGATATAGCCTATTGTTATAGCATATTGTCATATACTATACACGTATGTCACCCACCCATCGCTACCGTCTGACGTGTAAGTCTATTTTCAAAAGGAGTTTATTTCTATTATTATAGTATTGAGTTAGACATTTCTGTAAGATACATTCTTAGTAAAAGAATCTCTCGGGGTAAATGGATTTGTATGTACCCTTCGTATGATCGTGTACACCTTGCCTGCGATTCCGGTTACAAGATCATACAGAGGCTACATAAATACATATTTAACCCTAGTGAGGCTTCTACAACTTCTAGCCTTACACTAACTAAAGCTTTTTCTACACACGGAAACTGCTGACCTTTGTAAGCGTTTAGCATCATGACACGTTACGGAAGGTAACTCATTTACCACTCCCTGGACCACACTGTTTATCCTCACAACAAGCGGAAATACCTAACAAGCGAAACTAGGACGCCTTTGTTGCACTCGCTTGTACGACAACGCTTAGACGATCGTATCACGTCCATAGCCACTCGCCTGTACAGATAAAACATCTGAGATCACAAAGATGAGGTTAACTAATAGTCAATTTGTCTTTATTGTCCATCAAGTAATTCTGCTAAAGAAGTTTGTGTCAAGATATCGTAACCTTTAAGACAAATTATATTGAGGCATCATTAATTACTCACTCATTGCAAAGCGAGTATCAGAAATCTAAACATCAGAACAAGTGATATGATTACTAACTCACTGTAAAGCGAGTATCAGAAATCTTAACATCAGAACAAGTGATATCTTTACTCACTCATTGTAAAGCGAGTATCAGAAATCTTAACATCAGAACAAGTGATATGATTACTCACTCACTGTAAAGCGAGTATCAGAAATCTAAACATCAGAACAAGTGATGTGATTCTGGTCAACAAGAAAATTCCCTTGTTTAAAAACCAGTTTGGCAAAACAATCATATGTATCCTAGACAAAAGTTAATACGATAAAACATGGCCAAATGTTTATCACTGCACAAGGCAGAATCAAAGAGATATTACGATAACGTCGAGATGGTAGGTACTCACGAATAAAAAAGTAGGTGTTCGTGAAAGGTGAATGTTTCCTGCCCCATCTTTGGTACTCGTCGTAAGAACAGCCATATTGTTTTCTGCCGTCAAAGTACGGTATTGCATCAGACATAACACGTGTCATATTGTATAATAGCCTATGATTGACGGAAATAAATCATTTTTGAACATTTCTTTACTCCATGCACTGTATTACCCTAATCAAACAACTTCTAAACAGGAACGATGTGTAGCCTAAAATCAGCAAATAATGAACATACCGTAAAGTTTCTCAGAAGGTTTGATATGAAGACAGCTTGTTGGAGTAGATGAAATGATACTCGATATAAAAGGGAAATTGACTATTGGAAAGTTAATGTCATCCCTTTTATCGCACACTACATATTCTATTTCCGTTATAGATGTAAATTATTAACATATTTTAAGCACATAATTAAAGCCGCGCGTTAGATTTTAAAGGTGTACTCCCGACCATTAAGGACAGGCGCCACCGCATGTACGCATACACTGTAACATATTTCTGGCTAATACAGCATTTCTTTTTATTAAAATTAACGTTTACTTACACATTGTTGCTTAAAATATCAATATATCTATATCGCATGTGGTTCTGCTCATCCAATTTGACATAGTAAATTTGTCTAAAGTAATTTGTATCGTACCAAATTATTATATGAACACTCCAAGGACAATACTAAGCTTTCATTGAATATAATATACATACATGTATACTGATATTGTTAGTAATAAAATGTAAGTAAACGAAAAGTTTAATCACTCAAAATGCTCTATTAGCCAGAAATATGTTACAAATAGCATTAGATGGGAACGTACAGTGGCATCCGTCTTACAACTCGCGAGTATGACTTTAAGAAATATGTTACAAATAGCATTAGATGAGAACGTACAGTGACATCCGTCTTACAACTGGCGAGTATGACTTTAAGAAATATGTTACAAATAGCATTAGATGGGAACATACAGTGGCATCCGTCTTACAACTGGCGAGTATGACTTTAAGAAATATGTTACAAATAGCATTAGATGGGAACGTACAGTGGCATCCGTCTTACAACTCGCGGGTATGACTTTAAGACAAAGTAGTTTGTTTTATTTAACGATGCCACTAAAAACACATCGATTATCAATCAGCGGTTATTGGACGTCAGACGCATGGTTATATTGACACATGGGCACAGAGGAAACGCGCTGCCGCCACATAGGCTACTCTTCCACGAATGACAGAAAGGGGTCTTTTATGTGCACTATTCGATAGACAGAATAGCACACGGAATTTGATAAAACCGACGTGTTTCACTGGCTGGAACGGAAAATAGCACATTAATTTTTTTTTGCACTGTGGAGGAGGGATCTCTCGACCAATCTCGCCACCGGCGGACATTCTACCTCTGGGCTACGTCCCGCTCCCGACTTTAAGACAAATGCTACTGGCGACGCAGGGTATGATATCGAACTCATCACTATTTAACCAGTAATCCATGTGCGTTTACCTTCAATAATATGAACTGTTCTGTAATCTAGACGACAAAACATTGACATGGCGAAATGCGTATCTCTGCACAAGGCAGGGACTAAGGGATATTGCGAAGCAACGATATTAAAAGTTCCTAAAATGAACTTGAACTTATTTTACATATGACTTAAATGCACAATGCCTAATTTTAAGACGAATGTCACCGTTCTTGCGCAGATAATGCTGTGACTTATTTCTGACTAATGGCGTATTCTGTTTATTACTAAAATAACATTTACTTACATCCTATTGTTTTCAATATTAACATATGTACATGTATATCCAATGCGTTTGTAGTAGCTTAATATCGTTATTTGATTTTTGTTTGTCTGGCAGGTGACATTATTTTTAGCGAAAGTACACATGAAACTACTATAACAAGCTGGGTGACAAGACACATATTGATATTGCCAGCACTAAGATTTAAATTAATATTAATTTATTAATAGAAAGCTAGAAATATCTTACAGACAGAATCAGCTTCGCCAGCATTCGTCTTATAACTAGGCATTGTGGCTTCAGATGTTGGCGTCATTATACACAATACAATAATAACAATACGTGTTCAAACTTCGCACTTACCTTCGTATCATTCCAGGTCATTTTTAGGGTATAGTCCTTGAGTATGCGTGAGTCATTATTGATATGCTGCAAAGCCAATTCCACGGCAGGCCTAACCCCACGTCCAATAGCCCCTTCTGGAATTTCATCTGACGTTGGGAACAAACCGGCTATGTATATATCTCTCTTTATGCTACCAGACAGTGTGACTATTGCGTAGACCATACACATAAAGTACATAAACAATACACCCATAATCAAACAACCTTTAATAAACAGTTTTCCACAAGTTTTAATTCCTTTGAAAAACTTGAAACCGTTGGAGTCATGTTTCTCCAACAAAATAACGAGCCATTGGCATAATTGTGTGAAACTGTATAAAAACAGACGACTTCGAAGCCATGGTCTTACTTAATATCACAAAAGAAAAAGACAAATCCAAGTATTTTTTGTTTCTCAAGCAGTAAATAAAGAAAGCAAGTCTGATATAGCGGCGAAGTCTTTAAAGCACTTGTTTTATGGGAAGCCCAGCACGGAGACTAAGATTCCAATTAAGTCTCTCTCGCGCCATCCCCATTTGATGGCCTCCGAGTAGTCGATGAGAAAATGTTCGTACGTCAGGCGACCGAGCCACCGTCACAGAGCCGTCTATTGGTCGCGCTGGAATGAGAGGAAAGAATAAAGCGCTCGTTGCATATTGAACACGCGCGCGAGAGAGTCAATACGTTTTGCGATCTTCTCTCTGTATGCTGGTCATATTGGACTTATCGCACAATTTGCGAAAAACGAGATGACAAAAAGCACATTACCATCATCACTACGGCCCATTGGTCAGAAACTAAATGACGTACGGTGGCTAATGTCATCACAATACCTTACTAATGGGACTCGAACGTCTATAAGAAGTCTACTCGGCAGTAACGGTGAAGTGCGCCTAAGCTTGTAAATATGATAATGTAAACAACATATAAAATGATGTCAAATTTGAGAGTAATACATAATTATAGACATAGTCTGATATCCTTATGGGTACTAATTTAGCTCCACTGTTAGCTGATTTGTTTGTCTATGCATAATTATGAATCAGATTTTCTCTAACGAACCTGGAAAAATCGAAAAAAAGAGATCTATCAAGCATTATATTTGACTTTCTGCTATATTGATGATCTTATATCTTTCAATAATAGCAGGATAGCAGATCACGTTCCATTGATTTACTCACCAGAGTTGGACATAGAGGACAGAACAGAACGATGAACATCTGTTTCTGACCTTCACCTTCCCACACAACAAGAAAACGATACAGGTGTACCATAACAAGGATCAATTCAAATTTCTAATACTCGATTTTTCAAATTTTTATGTCGAGCAACATTCCGTCTGCTCCAGCATGCATAACAACTTCTGAGATACATGTGTGACAGTGTCATATTTTACTGTATGTGTCCCCTATTTATTTTTAGGTGTCCCCTATTTATTTCAGATATGTATAT
>JAULBR010112148.1:0-10187 GCA_032355825.1 Melanodrymia aurantiaca
CACTGGTATTTTTTCCAAATTAATCCGGTACAGAGGGGAAATGTCTGTACAAATAATTCGGTAGTCTAAAGGTTAAATGCACAGGATACTACCCACTAACAACAAACATCTTAACTGTTTTGTTGTTAATAAAAGCAAAAACCTTTTGAGAATTTTTTTTTTGTTGCTAAAATGATTTATGAGGCAGATTTGTTTCTTTCAGCCCATCGAGAATTGAGCAAATTATCAGAGTCTAGCAACATAGGTGATAAAACCCAGGATTTATTTAAAAACCAAGAATATAAATAAATCTGTTCACTTTATTAAAAATTATTGAGAGAAAACAAAATTATACCATTTAGCATTATACTAAACTTACCAACGGAATAAAATCAAAAACATTTAGGCCGTATATTTTAAATAATGTTAACATTATAATGTACCACACATGACCATGTACTTTCGTATAAAAATGGAATTATTACAAAGAAAATACAGAAGTTTAATCAATGAGCTATGGAATGAAACAAAAATCTACATTTATATATAAAAATACAATACATTACAAAAAAGAATAGTGTAAAAACAGGAAACAAAAAGAGTCTTCCAAGATTGGAATACATGTAGCTAATAATTTTTCATATTGATCCATTAGGGTTTCTTCCTAATAGAATTCAAATATGTGTACGGTTTTTCCCCCAGAACATAAGAATGATCAATAAGAAAGCTATAGCTCAGGCTTTTAAGTGTATTTCTGCTTGATGGTCATCAGTTCAGTTGATATTCTGCTAATGCACAAGAATGGACAAGGCATTTTAAACTCTGCGAAGTAAACCTACTACTTCTTTGCATTTGTAGCAATACAATATTATATCCTATGGGTACTAGTAGACTCCCTGGCCAGACATAACAATGCTTTTTGTGGAGTTATGTATGATTGCAAGATAGATAATCTGCATACATGTAGTGAGCAAATTAGCAGATTCAATTTTATTTCCATTCATATAATTTATCTTGTCACCAAAGTCAGATTTTCAGTTTTCAACTGTTTCAAATAATTTTGTTTTTTTGATAAATGTCAATTTCACCTTTAATCTATTTATTTTAAAATGACGAATCTTCAAAAACAACAAATTCTATCTACAGTATAATTAAAATGACAGTTTCTAAATTCTGTATTCAAAATAAATTCTGTAGGATCCAATGTACATGGTTAAATATTTCTTTTAAAAAAAAGACTGTTTTAAATGTAAGATAATGATGCACTTTAAAACTCGTAACATTTGTTTAAAGTGTCATTAAACTCAACACTAACAACTTGTTCTGCAGAGGCGAAGTGCAGGGTAATTATTATCATGAAGAGCTCTCTACAAAATGTCAATATTGTCAAAAGGTTTGTCAAACCTCTTAAACAACCTAATAGTAATACTCTGTAAATTATTTTTAATTTGTTTATTTAAAAACAAGAACGGACAAAGTGCAACTATTTCAAAATGTATCTTTGTACAAGACAATATTTCAAGGGATATTTCAACAAACTGTTTCACAATCACTATATCACTCCAATGTACAGCCATGAGTATTACCCGTTTTACAGTAAGATACATTCTGCATTATTCAAAATAGTGGATAAAATACTTTCTGTAAACTATCGATATTATATATCAAAATAGTTTTCGTGGTCACTAATACATGTATGCTGCCATGTAAAAACTGCATTGGAGTGCATTTTATAAACTAATTAATTCAGTTAAAGACAATACCTGGTAGTTATTTTTGTGTCAAAAGCACGATCACATAATGATGTAGTTAAGTGACTAAACTTTATGTCAGTGAAAAAGAAAGCACTGTCCTTGTAAATCTAGATAATTCAATACATTTATGATGTAATTCTAAATATCAACATAAATGTCAAAATTTCATCATATTATAAAAAATTGTTTCTTACATGTCGTCCGAATACCTCGCCAAAAACATGGATGAGCAGAGTTTGAACAGTTCTATTATCCACAGGCGCAACAGAGCTGAAACATTTGGCACCAAAATCACTGGCCATTCCCCCCATAAAGAAACACTTTTTAACCTACATGTAGCGGACAATTGAAAAACTCACTTCAGATTTGTCCAATGCTAATAAAATCAAGCAAGCGGAAAGAACTAGATGTAGGCAATTATAAAATCATTGAAAAGTCCATTAGTTCCAACACATCTTTGATGGGGTTAAAATGGCCCCAATGACCATCTCTTAGCTATTGACACTTGGTCACAATTAGATGGTGTCCTAATAACTATAGTCTCAAATCACAAGACGGAATCCATTAGCTCGTTTATAGACCAACATTAACTTCTGTTCAGTCGTAGAAAGTTTAGCTGTCATTATAATATTGATCGTGTAATCTTCAATCAAACAGCAATATGGCCTCTAGGAAAATCAATCTAACAGCACATTATAGTGTACAATATTTATGTCACTTTGTCAAGCCATGCCATGCCATATTAAATGCCACAAAGTTATACAAAAGCTTGGGGCTATTTAACAAGTCATTGGACGGAGAAAGCAGCAAGCTACATTTATAATGCCTTAGACTGGTCAATATATCAACTCAATGAGATCATACGTAATTCCAATGAGAGAATATACATGTTATTTTAAAATTTAAATTCAACCTTCATGCCGAACCATGTGGCATATCGGGACATTAAGCCATTTTGTCTGTTAAAAACTTATGTCTATAAGCATAAAAAAGCGTAGCCAAAAACATAATTAAATCTAAAAAGAAAGACTCACAATTTTTAAACATCAAGTAAAGATGTAAAACAAAGAGCTGCTTTAGTGTGCATAACTCATAGATTTGTTATTATTAAAAGACAGTTCTGTTACATAAGTTTTTGTTATGAATAAACTGAATATTCCACACAATAAAAGTACTCAACATGAATATTTATTAGTAGCTGATTCTGTACATGATATGAATACCTGACATAGCCACAGATTCATCAGCATACACGTAAACGTAGAAATGCCCAATAAATGCTGCTTGTTTTTTTTTATTACTTTTCATACATATAATATGTAAAAAAATATACAGGTACATCAAGATGCAAATCATTACAATATAAACATAACTTACTTATTAGTTTGTAAACAAAAATGTGTTTTCTTCTTTAATGCATTATCATACCAATTTTAGAAAGTGGTATTTCTTATATATTTAATACTGTGTATCATTATTTTGTCTGATATTGAGCTAACTACATTTATAACACACATATACTGCATAGCATAATGTTTCAAGCGAACCTTACTGATCAATTGATTTGAAGACAGCAAAAACAATTCCTCCACACAAAATGTTTTTTACAGATGCATTTTAGTTTTTTATGGCTAAAACAAAATGTGGAGGAAATCAAAAATACAATGGCAATCCCTGCAGTATTGGTTAGTTGCAGTGGTTGCAAGATGAATATATCTAGCACAAAGGTGCACAGTGCAGTGCAATCAAACACATTACTTTCTAAAAAGACCCTAATCATGTGCACAGCAGTGTAATCCACAGCATTTTGATGTTGAATTACTTCTTTTGCTCCCCATTAAATAAGATTCTGATGTTCTGAGTAACTCCAGGACATTCAACTTTTAATCAACTCTCCATTCTAAAAACATGTACCTAAATTAGCATTTCAAAGACGTGACTAAGACACAGTTGATTGGAAAACTAAAAACCTACCACAATAGTGAACTGCTTTCTTTGCTCGCCGGTCCGATGCATGGAAATCCTTGTTGACTGATGGTGAACTTCGCACATATAAAATCCGCACATTACTGGCCCATCTTTTCGGCTTTTTGTGCCGGCCTCTATCCAAAAGCATGTTTTGATTTTGGATGTTCAGGATTACTTATATTTTGTTAACAAATCGCCATGATAAATATGTATATATAGCGGTAGATAGATATAGATATATATTACAGGAGTCTTATTCTTTCAAAATTTTCTACAGCAATGCGGTTTTGCTCCACACTGCTTTAACAGCTTCCGTGTTTACAAGACAACTCAAATGGATGTCCAGCTTTTGTTAATCCACAGTAAACTTCACAGTAGCTAAACAGCCATTAAGACAAACAAATCTGTCACCACAGGAGTAACAGATACCACCCAAAAGTCGATACACTTTTAAAATGTCTGTTAACTATATCATTTCTTATATAATATTATACATGCATACTTGTACTCCATTTTAAATCAAAAAGTGTCAAAGAAGGTTTAATTAATAAAAAAAACTATCTTAGCAGAATGATGAGAAGTATAGAAATACAGACAGGTGATTATAAATTCTGAATGTCGTCGTGGTATTTACTGTAGCACCAGTTTCGAGCTGTCTCTATTTGAGCTATGTTCTGCTTGTCATCCTGTGATGTCTGTACAAACCAACCAAAGGGATTATTTATGCATAGCAGCATAAGCACAGATCTGACCAGCATCGCAGAGGATCATTATCAAATAATGTATGCAGACAAAGCAATTAGAGCAATAGCTGGTATGTTATAACATCCGCTATACTTCTCAGGTGGTGCATTGTTGTGAACGATATTTATCCCCACTTCCGGATGATGGCAAATGTATGATATGTGGACTATGCTATACAGTGTGAAGGGTTTAATAGAAAGCTTGGTGTTAAAGCTTATTATATGAAGCCACTGAGTTTAGTGATAAAAAATAAATATTTATAATGGGCCAACATTTATTTTCTGATCAATTGCATGCACGTTTTATTAGCAAAAATGTTAAATGCTTATTTGCTAATTAGTTCTTGTAAGATTAAAAAAAATAAGAAAAGAGTTTGTTAACGACACCACATTGATTATTAATCAGTGGTTACTGGATGTCAAAAGCACTGTTATATCGACTCTTGGTCGCAGAGGAAATCTGCTGCTTCCACATTTACTACTCTTACAAGGGATCTTTTATGTGCTCTTTCTCATAGACAGGATAACACTTGCCATGCCATTTGATGAACCAGTCATGGATCATTGGTTGGAATGAAAAATAACCCAATGGGTCTATGAAGGAAGATCGAACCTCAGGAAAATTATGACATGTTGCATACACGAGCACATGCATGTTTAGTTATGAGTTTAATGGATAGAAATACATGCACCGTGCAAATGATGATCATTGCAAAACATTACTTTGACTCAAACACATTCGGCTTTAAGTCGGACTACAATTAATTACCTGTTGAATTAAGTTCCAAACACAATTTTGTGAAATATCATGTACATGGGCTCACTTAGTTTTAAACAATATACATTATTCATGCAAACTATATATTTGGTGTCGTTAAAATAGTATGTTCCTTTGTGACCTCTAAAATATATAATTTATGTGTTTGTTATCATCTCAAAAAAAGAAACAGAAATTGTAACATTTGCCTTTTCTCTATTCAAAATCACCACTGATGGTTATTTTCTTGTAGAGTTAAATGGGAAGACCGCAATCAATGATTTTGACATAAAAAACAACTGGCCCAAATTCTATAACAAACATTTATTATTTATTTCCCTTCAAATCACCAGTATCAAGAAAAAAAAGAAAAAGAAAGCTTTGGCAACATTGTCCTATTCAAGATCAGCTTTTAGGGTTACTATATACACTATTACAGGCACATACATATGATTCTCTGCAGAAGATTGAGTGAGTTATTTTTGTTGTACAACATCTTTGAAAGCTTTCCAGGTCACGAAAACTGATATTTTCAATATTTTTATGCCTGGCCTAAAAATAACTATCTACGCAAGAGTGTCACAGTTCTATATATATATATACATGTACTTGCACTAAGATGTTATGAATGTAATATGATCGTGGAAACAATTGGCTTGTTAAAAAATGTGTTCCCTTCATAATATATGTTCTTCTATCTGAAATGAGAAGCGTCATGGAGAGGTTTCTGCACTCAAGTTTTCTGTTTTGATAAAACTTTACCAGGAGATAGCTCAATTGTTAGTTTTCCATGCAACAGTTATAGTAAATTCCACAATACTTCGACCACGTGGCACCATATGTCAGATGTGTAAATGTGTGCTCTGTTCCAATAAATATTTTGGAAAAAAATAAAATAGAAAATAAAAATAATAAATCGCTTAAAATCTTTTCAACAATCTCATTACCATTCAATATGTTTTGTTGTTCCCCAGTATTATCTTTAAAATAAAGTGTCGTAGCAAAATTATCTGAATTTCAAGGGCTTTTGACACATCCCCATTATGCCTTAATGTGCATTAAGTCTGGATTCACTTGCTAGCTGTATCCAGTACAAACCCAGTCTGTGTAGAATCTGATAGTTATAAAACATGATGCCCCCCAGCAACTCAGTCTGTAATAACTTTTTGTAACACAAATTGCACTTTTCTTTTTATAATGCTTTTAGCTATTCGAAAGGGGGTTGATATTTTGTAACATATACTTACTTGAATGGAAGACAATTTTTAAAAACACATTTTTTGTTAAAACCGATAAAAATTACAATAATATTTTCTTGGGAAAAATTAGGATTGGTCATATAATTATTAAAAAAACATTACCGGGGTATATCAGCTTTCTTCAGGAAATATCTACTCCCCTCTCATGACAAAAAAAATCTAGCATCTTTCTTCTTTTTTCTAAATCCTATTCAGTCTGACCACCAAACTGATTAAAACCACATCCATCATCCGCTACCTATAATTGTCCGGTCTGTGGATCTGAGGAAACGCTTAATGAGGTAATGTCCAGGTGACCTTTCATACGTAAATATGCATATAAAATCTGACCAATCCAATTTCACCTTTAATAGTTACGCTTCTTGTAATCTTTTCCATAGATACAAAGGTTATACCAATTAATAAATAATAATTGTTAACCCAATCAGATTAAATACATAACATAAGAAAAGAAAATACCGGTATCTGTTTGCATTTAGGATGACATCATCAACACTTGATTGGGAAAAGGCATATAAAATCAGCACCTTTCGACCAATGAACAAGTAGAAAATTCTAATTATATCAGTATAAAATGTCTATTATATATTTTTCAAACTTTAGGTTGTGTTTTCACTCTTACCGGTACGTTATAAAATATGAAAGCCACAACATTAGGTACACTGGCTATCAAAACTAAATGAATATATAAACTTTGATTTGCTTCAAAATGTGGACAAATTATAATGCAGATTTCTCGTTATAATTCCATTAAATGTAGCTATTCAAAGCACTGGCAGTCCGCTATACTGTAGGTACGGTACCTATGTTTGTTGGATATTGGTAGTTGGACTTTTGTTATAGATTATTAGTGACACATTCATAACATATGGTTTCTAATTTCGTTTCTGTATTTGAGATGATTTGTAAATTTGCCAATGTATTCCTAACATATTCAGTCCTTGCTAAGATCCTGGAAGTGCTAATTTGATTGGTCAAATTATAGATGACCTGGACACGACCTCCTTAATATTGCAAAACAGTTGTCCTTTTATCACTGCAATGTTTGGGTTTTTTTTCATTTCCGCAGCCAAATCAATATGTTGTGCACATGCAGCTACCCAACAGCACTTCTTAGTAAGAAGTTTTAGAAAAATTAAGTTTCCTCTGTATAAAAACTATTCCAGCTTAAAACATACTAACACTAACAATACTACTTACAGTTGCATGTACTGACTAGCTCTCTAGATGTGTGTATCCAACAATGACTTATACATCCTATATTTATCCAAATACATGTACATATGTCAAAATAATTTAATGCTGTCATACATAAAAATAATGTAATATTATTTGTGTCATCTCTTGACATTGTTTACAGTGAAATGATACTACATGAACCACTAACCACATGTGAACTCATTAAAAACAGCATAGTAAAATTATCACCCTATATATTTTGAGAAACATGTTATATACTTTGAAACTAATATTCAATTTTTATAGGATAATTAAAAAAATGTACTTGTTGGATATGTATATTATTAACAAACTTGCCAGAAGATCAATGGCCCAAACATTACAAAATAACTAAACAGACTGAGTCCATTTTGTATTACTTAAAATTTGATATTTTTCTAAAATATTTTTATTTCTTTGGTTTTAATGGTACTCTAGTCACAATAATCATCTTAATACTTTGATCTCATAACTGTCAACATTTATAAATTAATTAAGTCTTTGGTCAATTGTAATTAAAACCCAATGCAAGCACTTACATGAAATAGCACAACAAAAAAACCTGCACATGTTCAAGCATTATGTCACTATTAGTTATGGACCGTGCATAACTTCAGATGTTTTTTGACAATCCAAACAATGTTTAGAAGGGTGTTAAAGAGGGTCAAAGTCAAGTGCAGATTATATTGGAGGTAAAAACATCAATCCACAATTGTACACTATTCTTATATTAGGAGGGGAGAGGGGGTCAGACTCAGTGTTTGAAATGGATTCCCCAACAAATTACGACAATCGAGCTCGATTGTACATGTAAATAGTGTGGATACTGACATCATTCATCGATTTCTTGGGTTACTGATTATTATTTTTTATGCTGATAAGACTCCCGATTACATATATTATAGTACTCAATACCTACAACGAAGTACTAACTAGTGAAGTACAACATCTAGTAAAGTACTATCTCTACATGTAGTAAAGTACTACATATATTATAGTACTACCTACATGTATAGCCAAGTACTAACTACTGAAGTACAAACTCTAGTAAAGTAATATATATATATAGTATACACAGTAGAATCTCGTTGGCTCGAACACAGAAGGGTCGAATACATAGTAACGCTCGAACCAAGATTGAATTCCCGAATTAAACCCTTATATTAAGTTGCTGATGCTTGGGTCGAACTACTCGATGAGTCGAACAGTTTCTCGAGCACCGACAGTATTCGAGCCAATGGGATTCAACTGTTGTATAATACTACCTATAGCAAAGTACTAACTAGTGAAGTACAACCTCTAGTAAAGTACTATATATAGTATAATACTACGTACAGTAAAATACTATTTCCAGTAAAGTACTGTGTCTAGTGTAATGGCAGATATTCCTGACTTCCCTATAATAGCAATGGAGTGGCCTCCCCTTTAGGACCAATAGAGGGCTACAAGGTGTTGTAGGTCAGGTAGTGATTTTTTTATAGTGACTAAAAGTATCGGGAAGCCGGAAGGCAATTATTAATTGAAGACCGATATACTACGAATTATGGAAGTTGGAAGTTAAGCGAGCTGAAATATTTTTAAAACTTTGCCATAGGTGTTTAGTTATATAATCGGATTCCACGAAGTGATTGTGGCTATATTCAGAAAGCATCCCTGCATTCTTTTTCACTCTCACTACACCTTCTAACACCGATTAACCACTTCTTCCTGAGATTGTCGTCTTTCAGGAATTTCACGACCCCTCCTCGATTAGAACATCCAGGGACACAACACGAGGGCATCGCTATTTTTTAACAAAACTCCTTGTTCCCTTTCCTGCCGATAGGAACACTACGCAACACTGAGAAAGCAGACGACGGGGACAGACGACCTTCATCATAAGCGCCACATATTTACCTTTTGCTAAGGGCAGATAACTGATGAATGTAACCCATACTACAAGTAGCTTTACCTATAGTGAAGTTCTACCTCTAATAAAGTGCTACCTTTAGTAAAGTAATGTTTCTAGTGTATTACTGAAACTAGTGATGTACTAGCTATCTCTAGAGAAATACTGACTAGTAAAGTACTATCTCTAGAAAATATATTCTACTATTACATCTACACAAGGCTAATTTAGTTGCTTGTTACATGTATCACATGACATGGGGTGATTTTACACTAATTAAAGTTGCATGCTGATCACACTAATCACAAAATAAATAATTCTTCTGACGTCATGCTATTGTTCTCAGCATGTACCCATTAATCTCGGACATTTCACAACTTATGAAATGGGTTGTTCCCAACAGTGAATGCACACTGACATGGGGTGTTTGTAGCTATATTTTAGTATAAATGAAACAGAACTGTTTACACAATTGAATTGTGATCAGAAACGGTTAAATTGGTTAAATGATCATTTATTGACCATCTTTAAGGGCAATATCATGTTTTATTATCCACGTAGTTCAAGATATACAGGGAAATATAATCGGTATGACAGGTGTCATAACGATTTCACGTGCAA
>JAULBR010112159.1:0-19905 GCA_032355825.1 Melanodrymia aurantiaca
ACACCTACCCATTGAGCCTGGCGGAGTACTCACTCTGGGTTGGAGTCGGAAAGTGAGATCCACCCGCAGGATTCGAATACTGTTCCTGCTAGCCTGTAGACCGTGGCGTTAACCACTACACCACTTCTATTCCTATTACACCGGTACGACGAACAACTTTAAAGACAAACAAGAATAGACAGCGCCACCTGCAGATCTGAGTTATCGAACTTTATACATAATTTCATCCATCTTTTCATACATCTTGCTAAATACTGATAATAGATAGCGGGATTAAAATGGTATAAAATATTCAAGAGTAGCACCTTCTCTGACTCAAAACTGACTTCTGCAGGTTTCAATGTTGTCTTTTTCTTGGTTTTATAGTCCTGATTGTAAGACGAATCTTTCATTGGGGTACAGACAATATCTATCCTATATTTTAAAATTAATAATTGTGATACTTTAAATTATTGGAGAAACGGAAAAAACAACAATACCGCTTCATATTATTATTCTTGTATACGTTTTCGGCAAAGCATTTGTTTTACATGTACGGAGATATATTTAGGATGCACATAACTAAACTGCATGTATTGCCCCAGAAAATAAACAGAACATTAAGAAAGACAAACTCTGCTTGAAATGTATGACTAGCATATCAACATGATTGATCACTCGGCTAATTTATACGGTTTGTCGAGTACTCGAACAAGCAAAAGAGACAGAGCTACTTAAACGATGCAGGGTAGACTTTCTTGCGTCTTTTATGACGAGTACACATATCGCGTTTGTTTGTTCACGGTTTATTTCAAGTGTGTCGCACTGTGATTTCAATAGAAGGCCAATGAACTTATACCCATTTTCGAAAAGCAGCAAGTGAATTTATAAATGTTTTACCCACACACTGGACAACACATACCGCGGCGTTTGCTGTACATCTTCTGAGCTGATGTATGTGTACTACTTGATGCTTTTGCCAATCCTGAATACAAATGTATTGAAAACACTATTAAATTATCTTTTGTATTGATAACATACAGGGATATAAATTGTATCACTTGCGGAGCACTCGCTCTAGATTGAAGCCGGTACTGGGATTTAAAATCCCATATGCCATGAATGGGATTCGAACCCAGTACCTTAATCCCTATGCGTTAACCATTGCGGTACGGAAGCCGATGTCGGGTATCAACATTAACTACTATACCAACTATGACCTGATCATCTCAAACTTTAATATTATCACTTCACAAAATTTAGGATGAAATTTCTATAGCAAAAACGTATGGGATATTGTTAACTACTTTGCATTTGTATTTCCATTAACTGTAGATATTTGTTTATTGGCAAGAAACTTAGACATGTCTCGTTCTAATGACAAACTATCAAGTGTATTCTGAAATCCACCGAGTCCTCAAGTATCAACAGTCTGAGGTTTTCCTTCTGAGATTATAAATTGATAAATATCTGAACATTCCGCCGTGTCTAGCTGGAACGCCTTGCCCATTCGTCAGCCAGAATGGCCCTTCTTGGGGGTCCGCCTGTCTCAACTGCAAACCAACTTACAGTGCAAGTTGTCGCCAGTTACGCAGTTAAATAGTTCTTAATCTGAGCTCTATTAGAAAACAAGTCGCTTCACTGGCGGTGTAATTATTATGTCCGTTTGTAGGCACCGCGGCGTGATTTGGTCACTGCGATCTGGATACAGTCAAAATAACGAGTAGATCATTATTTTGATAGATTGTTATTTTCAATAACTTTATTGAAGTAACCTAGATTGAAAATTGTTGTTGATCAAGCGAATTAATCGAAGAAAAAAAAAATCAGATAATCCACGTACAATTACGATATTTTTTCTGAATTTAGAGCGGGGTTATGTCCCGTTCGAACCAGTGATCCACGACCGATCTATCAAAGGCCGTGGTGTGTGCTATCCTTTCACATAAACGGTCACTTGCTGTTATTCTAAGAAGTGTAGCCTATGTGGCGACAGCGGGTTTCCTTTGTGACCAAGTGTCGTTATAACCGTGCGTTTTACATACAATAACCGCTGATTGATAATAAATGTCTTCCAGAGGTGTCGTTACACAAACAACTTTATCTTTCTCTGAAATTAACAAGCCCAGAACAAGTGTGCAACCAACACCGGACTCCATAGTGTAGTGGTTAGACCACCCATTATTATCGGTGTTTGTTCTGATATATCAGATAATAATGTCTTGTGTTATCTATTTAACAAATTATCTATATATTCGACTAGTTACTGCATTATGTCACGACTGT
This sequence comes from Melanodrymia aurantiaca, assembly GCA_032355825.1. Lineage (NCBI taxonomy): Eukaryota > Metazoa > Mollusca > Gastropoda > Neomphalida > Peltospiridae > Melanodrymia > Melanodrymia aurantiaca. The sequence goes on from JAULBR010112159.1 coordinate 2,266, forward strand.
AACATTATTATTTTGTTGTTATTGCCAGTACCAATAAGTTAAGGTTACAGTAATAAATAATTGAATTGAATTGAGATTGTATCAAATTGAATCGGAGATAATGTGGTTGAATACTTATACTAATTATGTTATAATTGATATGCACATTTCATCAACAGTATCATGTTCATGTTGTTATCATACAGACGATTTAATCAGTTTTGTCTCTATTTGTCGCGCGTCTATTGTAATAGGAGAATGCAAATCTCAGTGCACAAGTGTACCTACTCCAGTCGCCCATCTATATTAGATCTATAAACATAATTACATAAACGATCATTTAATGTTTGATCCTGACATGTCTGGTCTGGACTTACAATGCTATAGGCCTAAGTTATAACATCATGTCCGCAAAATGGTTATGTATACCCCAATAACTGGTTTTAATTTGTCTACTTATTTTAGGTGTTTTATTGATAATAGAATATTATGGTACTGTTATATTGAAAGCTGTGTGTGTGCGTGTGCGTGTGTTTGAGTGCGTGCGGGTGTGTGTGAGTGTGCGTATGTATGAAAGTGCATATAAAAGATACCACTTTGCAAATCGAAAGCGACTACAGTGTCAACTGTCTTCTGAGACCATGTGTCAAAATAACTATGCATTTGATTTTCAATATACGATTATGAATAAATCAATGTGCTCTAGTGACCTCATTAAGCTAACGTACTTTATCTCTTTATCCCTCCAATTGTCACGAATATTAGTATACATATGCAATTAAATTAGTTTGAAGCAAATATTCTTCAGTGCAATGCCATTACTCGTCCATATTGAGCGAGACTCCCCACTGCCGAGTAGAATAGAATTATAGTAATTGTAGTTTTATCACTCTAAACACACAGTTCATAAACATAGCGCCACTATATCAGTCTGACATTTATAGATATCAAATATAATACATGTATATTTATATCACTAGAGTGTTTCCGTGGCGATAATATACAGGTATTTACTTTAAATACTTTGTAAAGCATATTTGTCTTCATAAAATTGTATAGAGGAGAGTTTATAGAAAAAGAAAGTTGCACTGTAAAAGTTACCATTTTATAAATAAAGAGGGCAGGACTTGGGCGATAGCTTTAAATCTTTCTAAATTGACAACATAGTAATACTAGTATACTTAATAAGCGTTTGGAAAATTAGGGATAGTTATTGTGGAAAAACTGTTTTCTGACGGTGCGTCCGGTAAGTAAAGCAGACTTGTAAGCGAAAACCTGTTACGTCAATAAAACAGTTTTGTTCTTCGCTGGGATTATAACTTGTTTTCTGAAACTATTTTATTAATAAATCAAAATGGTGCGTTAATTTTGTTGATATTTCCTTTCATATTGCACATCAAAAATGTGTTTTTACTGGTGCTCTTTGATGTCTGGTGACGGCATATAAACGGGCAGACGAAGATTCACCGTGAACAAATCATAAACATAATTTATAACTCATCGTTTGATCGAGTTGACAAAAATAATGATGATGCACAACGAACACACCTATGTGACAAAGACTGTTTCAGAACGTACACAGACAAACGAACGCTATCATAAATTATGTGTATTTGTTTTAGACAAGTCTACCGCAGACAAAGACTTCAAAGTTTACGTAAGTACTTAAAAGATTGCCGAGCATAAAAGATAAATCAGAATGGCAAATGACAGTAAAAATAATATTGTTTTTTGTCGGTATTACGATCTCATACCACTCTGTGTGTTGACGTGCTATAAACACGTACGTTGCCATGGTGTTTGTTTTATAGGACACCTAGACCAGCAAGTTGCTGAGATTTACGTGTGCATGGGGTTCTTCTTTAATCTATAGGTAAGAAACATCCATGTAAGATTGTCATCTTCTAAAACAGGTCGTTGTATAGACTGTAGCATAAAAGAATAGTTGGTTTGGTGAACGCCGCCAGTGTACACTGATTAATAATTTATCAGTTATTGATGTCAAACGCATAGTGCCTCGTCTTAGAAAAATCACGCTGCTACTTCTTAGGCTATTCTTTTATTTATTGTCAGTAAGGCCAGCAACACATTAGTGATATACATGTATATAATGAAAGCCCTCTTAAACCGGACCTTCGGCAAATGTTTACATAATTATATATTCATAAAAAGGGGAAGGCATTTAAATAAATTCTGGTCGTGAATTTCATCTTCAAAGTAGTTTCTTATATAGGATAGGTCCTATATACAGTCATACTCTTTTTTCCAATAGGTACATTGCTACAATGTCCTATTTTTCTCGTATTAAAAATGATTAATCAGCACTTTATACAGAATACCACACGCACGCCTTGTACGCATAGCCTACCCTAATACCTTAAACGATCTAATTATTATGCAATGTCTGGACATTTATTTTGATCTAAAGATAATAAGTTTTACAGCAAATGTGATTCAATTAAATTGACGGCCGTTTAGAGGAGACAGCCGCACTCAAGTAGTTCTAACTCCACCTCGGTGGGTGGGTAAAACAAAATCTCTCAATATTTATGACTTTCTGGCTTTGGGCTGAGTGCTTTTAATAGGGTTATCATAGCCGTGTATACTTAGGGCTTTGTTTTTGTAAATGCATTTAAAAACCATTCACAGACGATAGCAAAGAGCAAACGCCATTAGACGGGATAGAGTGGAGAGGCCACAGGATGTTAATGGTTTTGTTCCAAGTCTTGACACCCAGGTTTGCGTCAGCTTTTGATTGTGTTTATGTCTATGGAACGACAAAGATATAACAATTTATTCATCGTCCTGCCACCGTCAGAATGTATGACTCAAACAGATGAAACTTGCGTAAACATAAATTAATAATGTGAAATAATTACTCGCCTTTTCGTTATACAATATCTTCAATTTTTAACGACACACCCCAACACGAAAACAGACATCGCCTAATGGTTTTAATAGGATTTAATAGGATTTTTCAATATTAAAATTAACATTTACTTACATCTTATTGCTTAGAATATCAACATACGTGTATAATTATGCTACTGTGTATTCAATGCATTTGTAGTAGCTTGATATGGTCACAAGATATGGTCACAAGACAAATTATTGTAGGCAAAAGTACATATTAAGCTAGGGTAATCATTTGGATGATCATAAACACATTGGATATACATGTACATGTACATACAATGTGTATTGATATTGTAAGCAATAAGATGTAAGTAAAATTTTATTTTAATTTTTAAAAAGAAATGTCTCATGAGCCAAACATATATGTTCCAAATAGCATTAGCATACGTGTTTAAACTAGGCATTGAACCTTTAAAATGATGAAACAAAATACATGTATCTACAAAAGCATGCAGGAAAAAGATGAAAGAAATGTATTCGTCAGTGTCACAGGGACGTTCAATTATAGTATACTCAAGTATATCAGTAGATGTTTCCATTTACTGCCCTCATGTGGTAGAGCTCTCCACAAACTTTGAAACTATTACAAAATACACCAGGTAAACCACGCACAAGAGAAAACACTGTTTGTTGATCTACATAATTGTTATATATTAAAAAAACATCAACAGAAATGTCAAAATGTTATTATATTTGGTAAAATTGCGTCTTGTATATCGTATGAATACAAGTCATATGTATGCGTATAACCTCAAAATCGTTTGTATGAACCATGTACACGTTTAATAACTCTTCATACAATGAAACGTAGGCGATGCTTAACTCTATTTTAGGTGTCTTTATGTTATTTACCATGTGATAGTATTATTTACACACGGCTATAATAATAGCCAGACCCAAATATTAATGTGATCTCTAGTTGATGTTACTTTATATAGAAACATTAATTTTCAATGACTCATAATAACTTTCAAGACGTTGTATGAAGGAGATTTAAAGATAATTTCACAATGTGAAGCATCATAGACACAGACGACAATTGATACAACACCCAACGTTTACCAGTGTTACAAGTGTCCATCGTGTTGATCACAAAAACTTTCAAAAACAAAATGGCTGCATAGCCTTACCACAGGAGATATTCGTGGGTCAAGATACGCTTATATTTCGCGAACACCTGATATATAATATCATCACTGCTTTGACAATAATTATTCTTAAGTTCATGCCTTGTCAACTTCGTCATAACATCCTTTCTATTCTGTCTTGTGGGAAGATCCGGATTTTTTGCTATGTTATTGGTTTTAAAGTTTAGATTTCAGTATATTAAGTTTTCTAACAACAAAATATTTAATAGAACAATGCTCCGTTGATGTAAGTAGATACGATTTCATAACGTTACTAAAATAGATTTGTTAAAAACATCTCCCATTTGAGTAGGTAGATGCCTGCATGCACTTTAATGTCCAGAAAGATAATTGTTTTACATGATTGCTGGTGGTCGCCTCGTACATTGATTGCGGTATTTTCAGCTACAAGGATTGTAACAGTAATAGTTCTGTACTTGAACATACAACAATGTGGCGTCTACCAGCGACGTTATCGGGGAATTGGCGCCAATTTTTGGTCTTTCCCAGCTCCAGAACAATTTGCCCATTCACCGGGGATACGGATAAGCCAAGAGCTCTTATCTATCTGTTTCCGGAAGTTGCAGCGTTTGTGGTGCCTTAGTCGCGACGTTGGCAAGTGGTTAGTCAGGAATTACGTGTATCGCTGTGTATGTCATCCGTTTGCTGCACTCGCCCACAAAGACTTGCTTGTTAGCAGAGCTGTTCACTTGCATCATTTCCATTTAGTTAGTGCATTGAAGTGCTATCTACATTTTGCACATCAAACAATGACGCTTTTAAAGACTTATCTGTGATTTAAAGATATTTTGTCATGAGACTTTTCGGCGTTTCACTAGACAAACCTGAAAGCAAATCCTGTTTCATGATTAATAGATAACAGATTCATCTTGGTATATCGTTTCTTCAATACAGAACGAACATGTTTAAATGCTCATATAACATATTATATAAACATGAAAACTCGTAACATAATTCAATGCGTATCTTCGCACAAGGCAGAGGCAAAAGGCTACTGCGACAATTTTAGTTAAATTGTCATTCCTTGCATTCATGCTTCACAGCCAAAGACCTGATGATGCCAAGGGTTTCGTCTCATTCTTAATGGTCGAATTGCCAAATGGTCTAAACAATACTTCGACGGTTAATTAAAGTAATATCTTAGCTATTACTTGACTAATAAATGAACTATTCGAGTATTATGGAAATGAATTTGCGTATAAACTCGCTTAACCACGTCTCACGCTAGAGAGGCTAGTTACTGATTATGGTGACATGAAAATCAAAGCTCTTTAAAGAGATGTGAATACCCTGACAATTAATTTCGGGGCACCATTCTGAATGCAATAAGTATATATACGTTCTAAAAATTATGTGTGCAAAAGGTAGAAGGTTTAACGATTTCGTAACAAAGTGCATGGTCTAAGCTCTCCGACTATGAAGCTATACACAGTGACGTCACCATCTATTAGCGAAAGGATATCATATCCTTCCACGTTTGTTGCATCCGAAACTACGTAATATCCGTAATTAAAGAGAACCACTCACTATTTGGCTCGTAAAGCGCAATCACGTGACGATGGAGTGAAGCGAGGTACATGCAAATTCATTTGTCTATAAACAGAAGAGAAAACACTGTCCTTATTTATATACATGTACTTGCATACATTAATTATATTATAAACATCAACAGGAATGTAAAAATGTCATTAAAATTAATCGGTCTGCATCGTATAAATAGATTTCCAAAAACACGCATATAAATAGTTCGAACCCTTCCAAGGACATTACTTTGGTTTAAAGATACAGCAGAATGGAAACATGTGCCGCCACAATTGGTGATCGAAGGTCTTTAACGCTATAATATACGTTTTAATTACATATAAAAATAGTAACAGAAAAGACAAACTTAACAAATTGAAGAAACGACAAGACGTGGATGTAAACTGCAAATGGTGGAGCTCACCACTCCCATATTTGTGTTAAATCACTTCCTAAACAGTTACATAACTCGCACTGGCATTGGCGAGCTAGGCTGGCGGTTATTTAGAGAAGCTAGACGGAGAAACTGGACTGTACGCTGTGTGCCAATCACTGTTTCTACCTCTTGTCAGCAAACACTGCAAGATCAGAGTGGAAAAATGGCTATTAAGAGAGGAAATATCGAGGAGCCCTGGTAAACAGTGGCTATTGATATACTAGGCTTCAGGACATATTGCCCTCTTGTGAAAACATGTTCATATTTGCTGACAAATGTTTCCTAAATTCAAAAACGCTTAGAGCCCCTCCGTGTGTCAACATGTGCAGTGCAATGTTTACCCTACATGCAGACACAATCTGGGCTAACTTGCTGTTCCTGTTGGTCACATGTTAGCTATATTGTAAGTAGGGGAAATGAATGCACATGATTATAGTATAAAGTTAACACCAACAAGTGATTTTCAATCTTTTGGGATCACGTTTAATTCTTTGGTTGATCATCACAACAACAACAACCACCAACATCATCGTTATCATCATCATCATCATCATCATCATCATCATCATCATCATCACCACCACCACCATCAACATCATCATCATCATCATCATCACTGTCATCATCATCATCATCATCATCATCATAACCATCATCATTATTATCATCATCATCATATGTATTGTCGCCTTCATCATCATCATCATCATTACCAGCAGCAGCAGTAGCATCATCATCATCATCATCATCACAATCATCATTATTATTATCATCATCATCATAATGTATTGTCGTCTTCTTCATCATCATCATCATCATCATCATTACCAGTAGCAGCAGCAGCAGCAGCAGCAGCATTATGGTATCATCATCGTTATCATTGCCACCGTCGTCGTCGTCATGATCAACTATGTAGATCAACAATAACCGTATCACTATCATCATCATAACCATTATCATTATTATTATCATCATCATCATCATCTTTATTAGTATTATCATCTTCGTCGTCGTCATCGTCGTCGTCATCATCATCATCATCATTATCATCATCATCATCGCTTTCTTCTTCGTAGGAAACGTCATCGTTATTAACAATGACAGCACGATCACTCCATAACCACCATCTTCATAATCATCATTCTCGTATCATAATTATAACAAGACAACAAAACACAATGCTATTATTAAATGGTTGCGTTTACTCTTGCAGGGCGGTATGTCCGTACACAATTCCATAATTCCAGAGGCACAGCCGATACGACTGAAATACGGAATTTTGGAAAGTCGTACTATTCCTTTCTGCCTTGCGCAGGTTGCAATTATAAATATTTTAATAACAATACACAGGTAAAATATGTAACCTGTAATACATGCACGACAAAAATTAATATAACTTTAATAACTGTTTGTGCGTCAGGTGTATTCGTGTATTTTGAGTCACTATCTATGTCAGTAACATGTAATTAGCAGATACGTTAGCTATTATATGGATCTGTCAGTGTCAACTGTCAAGTGTCAAAGCATGCCGACTATTTGTAAATAAAAGGGATGTAACTGTAAATGCCTTCGCTGGTCGTGGACAGAACTCTGGCGAAGTCCGAGGTTGTGCCCATGACAGGTGTGCTTGAACAGTTCTCTGATGGAAGCACACCAAAAATTACCCAACCCAATGTTTTCGTTGTGCGTGTTGATATTTAAAGTACAACATGTTCTACTTGCAATAATTAGTTGAAAAAACCCCTATTGTTTAACGATTGTAACAGGTTGTACATGTGCGTTTTGCAAAATAGGATGCAATTGTACAATGTATTACTAAAACTTCTATATTACCGTGAAAATATGTCAATAGGTATTCAGGTATACATAAGTTTACTGTTATAAATTTCTATCACATCCTGCATGAGCCTCAAATTAAGGACACTGCCACTCTAGTTATATAATTCTTATTAAAAAACTATACGCAAAATTAATAACGTAAAAAAAATGGATCGCCAGAAAAAAAACAATATCACTGACTGCAAGTACACATGCATGGGCTATTAATAAACGCTGGCTGGGGACACATTGGCCGGCCTGTTGTGAGAAGCTGTTGTTGTTTGCTGGTAAATGTTTCTCAATGCAATCGCGCTTAGAGCACCTCCGTTTGTCAATATGTGCAGCGCAGTGTTTGCCCCACATGCACGACAATGAACGTCTTAACAACGCCGATCGCCGTACGTCGGGTTAAATAGTTAATTCTACGTAAAGCCCAGAGAAACAGAGCTGTGTATCGGAGTCTATTGCCCGCATGTTTAACTGTTTGCCATATATTCCTAGCTTGTAATCGTACTGCACATCTGAAACCCATTAAAACTGTTACATGTAAGAGCAAACAGTATATATAATTGAAAATGTCGTGAGTGGCGCGGTATCTGGTCGCATTGATACGCACGCTGACACGGCAAAGTAAAATCGACTGATAGAAACAATCTCTTCACTCCCACTCTTTGGTATGTGTATTTCCAACACAAACCCGACGATATATAACGAAAACTAACGATTCATTGACCAATCTGCACTCACCGTTTGGGTTCGGGTTCGGGTTAGGGTCATTTTTGGGTGTGCTTCCATCAGAAAACTGTTCAAGCACACCTGTCATGGGCACAACCTCTGACTTCGCCAGAGAGTTCTGTCCACGACAGGGGGTCATCTGCTCATAAAGTCCACTTTTTATAGGTCATTGAGGTGGAAGTTATTGACAGGTTTGACATTGCTCAATTTGTGAGTAGCCTGCACATTGTTTCAAATTGCTATTCCCCGTGTATTGTTGAGTTGATAATCGTTTGATATTTACATCTATTCAATGTTTGAGGCCAGAGTATTTCGCACCATTTTGAAATTGAATGAATGTTTCCAAAAACTGTTTGTCAAATGCAATACACATCTGAATTGAAATTGTTTTGCTTTTCAGATGTTCAATATTTACATCAAGCGAGCAGCTGAACTCTATGGTGTTACACACACGAGAACCATCTATGAACAATCTATTGAAATTCTGTCCAACGAACAATCAAGGTCAGTTCTTATTTAAGACATGTTTAATATCATGTTTTACATTTGTTGTATGTAAGTCATCAAATGGCCCATGGTAATACAGTACACATTAAAATACTAAATTTTGAAATTTTATTGTGCTGAACTTACAATAACCCCTTTATTACATAGTTTAGTCTTTTAAAATTTTAATGTAATCTCAATGGTTACTTTTGCATGCAATAATTTAAAAATAAATACCTTCAAAATTGATTTATGTTCATTATATATTTATCAATAAAAACAAAAATTCCCAAAGCTATTTTTTAAACTTTGTACGCCTTGTTTTAGTTTCAAACTATTAAATTTGGTTTCCTACGTCCATATGGCATGCCATTACATACATATGTGCATTGTTTTATGTCTCGTACTATAACAGCAGGAATGTCATAAGCAAAAAGATCTCTTTTAAAGCAGAATTATCACAAATGTTCAGAACAGTTAAATAACATGTGTTCACAAAAAGGATCGTCATTGTCCTGAAAAGGTCTATGGTCCAAACTATCTTTCCAAAAACGAAACCGAACCCATGCATGTTTGGTTACATGTATTTACAATATATTCGTGATTAACCACATACGTGCAGGTTTCCCCAGAGCCCTTACCTGTTTAACTAAGTGCTTTGATTTATTTTAAGGGAATTGTAAGCGTTTTGATTTATTATAATGGCTTTGTAAGGGCCTTAAATTCAGTTGTTTATCCCTGTACAATGTATAATTCACAATCAATAAAAATTTTACTCATTGATTTTACCAAAAATTATAATATTATTCCTGAATTTTGAAAATGTAAGTGCTTTAAAAAAATCCTTGGGAAAGGCCTGACATCTGTCATATGCATGATGAATACTGTAATTCATAACTGTTACATTATTTTGCAGAGAAATGTGTTTACGGTTTGCTGATCTTGAGAAAAAGCTTGGAGAGATAGACAGAGCACGGGCTATTTACGCTCACTGTTCTCAGATATGTGATCCAAGAGTAAGCAGTATAGTTACTTTTATTATCATTTTAAACTTGCATCACTTTAAACGGGATAGATCCTCAGTGGACCAATTGGGTTATTTTCCATTCCAACCAGTGATCCACGACTGGTCCATCAAAGACCGTGGCATACAGTTAATGCACATAAATAGAACATCTATGCTTTTTCAGTTGATTCTGGAACTATTTTACTTGTGAAGATGAAAGAGTACATATGTTCACTTTGAAAGCGAATATTGATTGATAAAACTATACTTCGTTTCACAACTTTTTTAGTATGTTTTTCGCAGATAACTTTAGTTTCGTTTAACGTAGAGAAAAAGGTAAACATTTTTGAAAATTAAAAAAAAAAATGTGTGTGTTACATAGCTTTATGTTAACAAATACAAATATTGTAATGCAAATACATACAAAAAATCTTCAGAAAAATCCATCGTCTGCCATTGAAAACCATGATTTATACTTGATGCCAAATTAACAATGCTCACAATCTTTACATAACTGTTGTTCTGTTATCGTTTGTCAATGAAATTGTTTATGACTTGGTTTATATTTGATAACTATATTCCCAATTGTTGAATGAATCGTATTGATCATCATTGGTTGATATTTAACAAGAGGTTCCTATGTAATGCTTGGTGTTTTCACAGGTTGCTCCATTGTTCTGGGACACGTGGAAGGAGTTTGAAATCAAGCATGGTAATGAAGACACAGTTCGGGAGATGTTGAGAATAAAACGCAGTGTTCAGGCAATTTACAACACTCAGGTCAGTATTTTCCAATACTTGCATATTTATAGCACTTAGACATTGTGGAGTTCAGTAACAAGGCAGAATAATGTTTCCATGACTACATGCTAATGTAAAGACGAACAGCATTTCAATAGTAGCTTGTGAAACTGCGATGCACTTACATTCTCAATAACCCAACTCACTTTTAGATAAGATCAAAACTTGTACTAAATATACAAAGTTAAAATGATATGGAAAACACCAATTTTGTGTAATTCTCTTGCTGCAACTAATAGAATTTGCATGTTGTGATAAATTATGTACATCATATTTTTTAAAGCTTCAGTTGTATTTATTATTTAATTACTTTTTTACTTATATTTACAGGTGAATTTCATGTCAGCACAAATGTTGGCAGCAACCAGTTTAAAGGGAGATAATGCAGGTAAGTTATGACCTTTTGACTTTTTTAAACAATATCTTCCATTTATTGAGCTAATAAATTTATAACATTGTTCGAGATTGTTTAAGATTAATAACTTGTTAAATTAGTGACAGTATATGTAATATTTTACATAGTAACTAATATAATTAGCGGCTATTCGGTAACAAACCGTTGTGAACACAGTTTATGTAAAAACTAATTCCATTGTAACAAAATTGCAAAAGCTTTGAATCAACCCCAAGTATTATAGTAAAGAGATTAGTATAACTACTTTCTCATTCATTGATTGGTGTTAGACACTCATTTTATATTATGTTTATCATTTTCATCTTTGCCATAGCCCAATAGCCGATTTTGTTTTTCATGCTGGGGTGTCATTAAACGTTTACTATTCATATATTCTCATTCATTGATAACTTTACGTTTAATTTTTTACTATATTTTGAAACCCAATAGCTGATGGGTTTTTTTCATCCTGGGATGTCGTTAAACATTGGTTATTCATCCATTCTCATTGATTAATAGCTGCACCAGGAAGTGATGCCGACCAAATGCAGAAGCTTGAAGAGCGAGCTCGACAACTTGCTGAGGAGGCCGTGCTAGACCAACCTAAACACGACAAAGGCATTCTCTTTGTCAGGTGAGCTTTTCCTATATAACACAACTTTACTCAGTAACTAGCCATCAATGTAATACTGGTATACAGTTTACAACCAATTCTAGACCAACCTAAACAAGACAAAGGCATTCTCTTTGTCCGGTGAGCTTTTCCTATATAACACAACTTTACTCAGTAACTAGCTGTCAATGTAATACTGGTATACAGTTTACAACTTACGTAAGGTAGACTTTAATACCAATTGAAAGATTGTTGATTAAAATACTATGTACTACATTGCCCTCGAAGCAAGTCTTTGACTTAGAGTTCATTACCACTACTTATTTGGCATCCATTATTGTGGTTTACCAGGTTGGCCAAGCAGTTATTATGGTCAAGCAGGCCCGTATTTTCGGGGGTTTGGGGTTTGAACATGGGACAGATTGTTAAAAAAACACCATTGAAAAGAAAGTATGAAAAATGTGAAGAGGTTTATTTTTCAAACCATTGTTGATTTTTTCATTTCAGAAGTGACACAACAACTGAAGAATTGGGAGATATTACTAAAATTGCCAACCCTGAGGAAATCGCTATTGATGATGACTTCTCAAGTGACGAGGACGAAACTGTTGAAGGTGTGTTAATATTTACTTGGATTATCTGTGTTGATATTTTCTTGGATTAACTGCAATTTCTCTCGTAACTTGTTAGTTGAAGAACGAAAGAAAAGTTAGTTTGTTTAACGACGCCACTTGAACACATTGATTATTAATCAGCGGTTATTGGATGTCAATCACCCAGTTATAGTGACCCTTTGTAACAGAGGAATCCCGATGCTGCCACATATGCTACTCTTATTCAAATAACAGCAAGGGATCTTTTATGTGCACTTTCCCAAAGACAGGTAGCACACACCATGGCTTTTGATAGGCCAGTGGTGGATTGCTGGTTGGAATGGGAAATAACCCAAGGAGGATAGATCCTTTGAGCCTCAGGCAGATGCTCTAGCGCTGCGATATGTCCCGCTCCACTTGTGAATTGTTTCATCCTACTGACGTGATTAGTGATCCTGGACAATATTTTGATTAAACCAATTTTCCCAGAATTATCGTATTTTTTAAAAATAATATAAAATAGGTTAATTTACACAAAATACTATACGATAAAATAGAATGTGTTTCTACTTATATAGCCTTGTTATTTGTGTTTTCCAGAGGTGAATGTCCAGGCTGTACCAACGAAGGTGTTTGGTGGGTTAGTCAAAGAGGATGAAGATGATGACTGATTTGTGTTGTTTTTGTTTGCGATATTCAGCTCCAAAAACTCTTTTTTGTACAGTAATAAACATTAATACAAAATGCATTCAATGTTTGATTTTTCTGGTTATCCGAAAGCTTATATGGCAAGATGCATTAATATGTCCAATGTTATTGAGGTGGACTTTCAAATCTGGTCACTTTGCGCTTTGATCAGTGAATTTTTACTTGTATGACCACTTATCAACCATACCAGTCACTTGGGAGACTTGCCTCTTCATTCAGATGTTTGAGGATCTTGCAGATAGAACTTTGATAAATGACTCATTTGATATTTTGCTGCTTGAGAATTATACTGTTCTATCAACAAAATTGGGTCCAATGGAGTATTCTTCTTTTCGTTCCTTCTTGAATTAATATCACATGTTAGCTGCCAGGATGAATCTCACAGTGACACGGAGGGACTCCTGGTCTCCATAGAGTTTCTCTTTTGTATCTTTCGGTGTTGGCTAGTGAGCATCTCGGAGTTGGCTGTGTTGTTGGCAGTATTGTAGGATGTGTTCAACAGTTTCTGCGACTTGTTCACAGGGACAGATTGGAGAGGGGACAGGTCCAATGGAGTTATGGGTATCACTGGAAAGCTAACATACCAATCTTTCAGATGAAACCGGTTTAAGTTGCATATCTTAATAATGCAACTGAAACCGGTTTCATCTTCAAGATTGGAATTTTAGCTTTCCAGTAATGCCCATAACTCCATTGTACACAATTTTGTTGATAGAACAGTATAATTTTCAAGCAGCGATTTGGTATGTTGTTAATGAAATAAATATTTATAAAACCCTTGATCGTATTACCATGATGACCCTCTTTTGATTACTCGTACATTGTAAAGAACATCCAGAAAGCCTGAAATAGTCTTCTTTTACCAAGACTTATCTTCATTTGTTAACACTATTAATATTATTAATAACTTATTTCATTCAGCGTATGTTGTGAAAAGCATTATGAAAGCCACTGATTCAAATATATGCAATACGGTCGGAACATATCCAAGTGATCACATTTGACAGTCTATATTGCCTTTATAGATTTAACAGTCTATATTGCCTTTATAGATTTTTGATATTCAAGAAAAGTTTGTGTTGGGATATACTGAAATTTGTAGATAAAATATCTAGGTCCTATAATGTGCAAGCATGAAAGATAATAAAGATCAGAAACGACAGTATATGGCTCTGTGTGCGTGCAAACGTGAAGATTTGCTAAATGTTCAGAAACCGTTGGTTGTTTGTTAGTTACTCATGGGCGTAGCCTGGGTATTTGTGGATGTGGGTTCGTTCAATCGCCTCAAACTTCCGCTGAGGCAAGGGTCCGCTCTACATAACTAAAACATTTATACAGTGCAATATCGGTCATAAGGGAAAATATGGATAAAATGGTCCGTTAGGTTCATATTCAAACAATCCCCCAAACTCCATAATTTTCTTACACCTATGTTAATGGGACACGGTCCTGTGAGATAATGCATCTGTCACAATGTTTAAGACGACTATTTCTTCAACCACCCACATTTAGTATATATTTTTATTATATATTTATTTATTTGTTCTCTTAGGACAAAAATATGTGTTTAGTGTAACCCTACCTACCATAATGTTGTCCCGCCCGTACTCGAAACATTTTAGTGCTAAATTTGAAAAAGAAAATGTTATTTTTATTATAAATATATTTATAAAAATAATATGTATGTATTTAATGCAAACAGAATCCTTAACTTCATCCCATATTGTTAATATAATTAATTATATGCCAAATTTAGTGATGTCTATTTTTGCTCCATTTTTCTTTGATCTTGGGGTCATAAACATATTTTGGTTGAAAAAAAAGAGGCCTTCCTACTCTAAAAATATTAACATGTCCTAAACACACCTATTTTTTGGCTTATTCTCTTGAAAGTCTATCTCCTTCCAATTTGACCATGTTATTTAGTTCTGTTCTATAGATATATTAGCTTTTACCGACCTTTGTCCATGTCAAATTTAAGCAATGCTTCTTTGTTGGTCGGCTATTTGTATAGTGTAATTGTGCGACTGAAGACGTTTGAACGGAATATGACCTTTGTTCCAAGACAAAATATATAAAGAAAATTTTTAGAACTTTTTAATGGATGATCACAATAAAAGTTTGTCAAAGAGTGTAGAAGTTGGCAATTTAATGTAGATGGTAGTTAAGACATCGCGTGGATACAAACTTAGCAATAGATACAAATTCCTTGTGCAAACTACATAATGCCTTACAAGAGACACTATTAAATTACTTGGAAGTTCAATGAAGCTGAAATGCTGTTGAAACTGGTTCTGTTTTGTTTCGTCTCCTTGAATGGAGGTAAGCAATCGTATGTGTATTGGTTCATTTTTACATTCAATGTGACAACCATTTATTTCAAAGATATCTAGTTAGGTATCTGTGTTTACAAGCATAGTGAAAGTTCAAACATTAATATTGACTACATTTATAATTTAATACTTTACGTAAAGCTATTTACAAACAGAATATAGTTTACGTTTTATAGCATTAAGATCCCATTATCCAAATAGTAGAGATCATAATAATATTAAGGGGCTATCTTGATTATAAGACCTATATAACACCATAAGTACGCAATTAATTCTATTGTAATATGTTTCGGGCTAATATAGAGCTTTTAAACATTATTAACCTATAATGTATTTACATTTTTTTGCTTTATAGAATATCAATATAATATTATACATGTACATGTAATAATATACAGGTCATCACAATTGTTATGGTAGTTTAGTTTATAATGGGTATAGTAACAAATTATTGTAGACAAAAGATCAAGAGCAAAATTAATCACGGTACTACAAACGCATTAGACATACATACTATTGATACACTAAGCAAGTACATGTAAATGGTAAATTTGATCATTAAGAAATGCTTTATAAGCCGGATGCAGCGGATGCATGCTCCTACACGTGTCAATAGCATTACATGCGCACGTACAGTGATTCAGATTCAAATTCATTTATTAACTAAAGCCAGCATGGCTATAGGTACAATATAATATACATACATGTAAATAACATAAATATAAGTTGTTCAAAAACAATTGTGTATCCGTCGTAAACAGAACATGATAATTATAACCAATTATTAGGCCTACTTGTAAATCTTTGTGTCAAGTACGGAAGTGGAACAAAAAGTTTCTATATTTAAATTTTTTTTTTTTTGCGTCAAATGGACTGTATGTAAGCAAGCACGCACGATAGTAATGTAATTACAATAACGGCGAAGATAGATTTATATACATGTACAATTAAATTTGACCGCATTCGAATATTGTACCGTTTGTGTTTGGAATATCAAATCAACGTTATGTGGCATATATTTTAATTTATTATATTGGAATCCTTCTTAGCAGGTATAATTACATATTGTATGAAATTGCACATTTTGTTTTAAAACGTTACAAAAACTATTCAAGAGCCAAATAGTTACCATTAATGATGAATATAAGATTATATTTGACACCATTCAATTTTACCTTTGACAACCTTGCAGTTTGAAAATGGTATTATGTGACACAAATGAAATGCTACAATCAGGCGACGGGAAGCTTCAGAAGCCCTGGTGGGCCTTTTATTCAATATGTATTTAGACTGATATATATATTAACATACTGACTAAGGTAGCTAAACACACAACAACGACAAAATGTTAAACCACACGCCTACACCGTCTCGTCCTGCCAAAAGATAAACGTTGGGGACACGTCTGTTCAAAACATCAGTTATGTTTGCATATTATTTGGCGTCATGACGACTAAGAATTGGACTAATACGACTTCAAAGATAAACATTTGGGTTGTGAAAACGTATTGATAAACAAGAAACGTCTTGCATATTGTATTTTAACCCACATTTACTCTTGATGGCTATTTTCACGGACTACGTGATGACAAGAAGCATAATATTATTACATATACATGTATTCATATGCGTATATGCAAACGTAAATGAGACTCACCGCATCTGAATAATTTTGTTTTTTGTTTGAGCAAATAATTTTTAGCAGCAGGGCAACACTACATTCTATACATGTGACGGTGTGACAACAAAATTATTGAGATTGTAAGATACGCAAAGAGCATTCGTACATTTGGATAAACTCTGCGACTAAGTACATGTATAATTATTCCGCATTAAAAATTTTCAAACTATTGGCTTTCAATTCCACAAACATTCCTCATTCAGATACAGTGAGATATTATTTTGATTACTAACGCCATACACTTTCTGCACTCGGAAATAAGTTATTTTTGTTTCACTCTATGGCATGATTACTAACGCCATGTATACCCTCCACTCCCAAAGGTCACAACTGGCCTCCATGGTGTAGTAGTGGTTAACACCATGGACTACAGGCTGATAGGAACAGTGTTCGAGTCCCGCGAGTGGATCTCACTTTCCGACTCCAACCCAGAGTGAGTGCTCCGCCAGGCTCAATGGGTAGGTGTAATACC
>JAULBR010112160.1:0-10185 GCA_032355825.1 Melanodrymia aurantiaca
CAAGTATACCAAGTTTCATAAAAATCTGAGACGGTCGGGTTTAAAATATCTCTTTTTTTGGGTGATTTGACATGGAAAAATAAAAATTCACAGAAAAGCACTACTGTACAAGGTAGGTACACACATATTCTAGTATTTGCAGTAACAGTACACACATAGATTATTGCATTTCAGCAGCAGAAACACAGATATAACATTATTCTTGATCAAACATGATTTGGCGTAACACTGGTTTTTTCATACAAAAATACATGTCTTGTTTCACTCGGTAATAAACACAGAAAGAACAATTCCATGATAAATAATATCTACACTGAAAACAGAGAACTTACGCTTCAATAAAAAACAAATAAGTTCATATTCAATATTAGAATTTAACCCTTTTAGATTAATAGTTTCTGGGACGAGTCATTTTGTAGATGGCTGTTCTGACACGAGCTTCAGCAAGCAACATGGATTGATTTTCTGGAGATGAGTAAATGCAATCTTAAACCTGTCATCAATGCAATTCTAAACCTGTCATGAATGCAATCCTAAACACATGATTAATGCAATCCTAAACCTATGATTAATGCAATCCTAAACCTATCATCAATGCAATCCTAAACCTATGATTAATGCAATCCTAAACCTGTCATTAATGCAATCATAAACATATGATTAATGCAATCCTAAACCTATGATTAATGCAATCCTAAACCTGTCATCAATGCAATCCTAAACCCACCATGAGAGCAATCATAAACATATGATTAATGCAATCCTAAACCTATGATTAATGCAATCCTAAACCTGTCATTAATGCAATTCTAAACCAACCATGACAGCAATCATAAACATATGATTAATGCAATCCTAAACCTATCATGAATGCAATCCTAAACCCACCATGACAGCAATCATAAACATATGATTAATGCAATCCTAAACCTATCATGAATGCAATCCTAAACCCAACATGACAGCAATCATAAACATATGATTAATGCAATCCTAAACCTATCATGAATGCAATCCTAAACCTATGGTGAATGCAATCCTAAACCTATGATGAATGCAATCCTAAACCTATCATGAATGCAATCCTAAACCTATTATGAATACAATTCTAAACCTGTCATGAATGCAATCCTAAACTGATCATGAATGAAATCTTGTAAACGCCATGAAGTTTTACACAGGATATAATTAAGTAGAATGCGCACTGCAGAAAGTATAAAATAATATTAAACAATTGTTTGTAAAGGCTATGATACAAGCGTCCTCCCTGTCTGAAGTCTAAAACATTTATATTTGTTGCCTCAAGTTTTATTTTGACAAGCTAGAAATCTCTTGTTTTTGAAAATGAGGATTTCATATACTAAAAGTAAAGATAGAAGCAAATCGTACTTTTCAGTAGTAGTACATGTAGTATAGGAAGCTGAAAATAAATAATGTGGAGCGGGGAAGTGGGGTTGGTACAGGCTAAGTGAGAACTATATCTTGAGCTCCCCCACAAGTACATCTCATCTGTCCTGAACAGGCAGTCGAGGCAGCTGGACTGAGTAATCATGACAGCCGTGCTTGAACTTTAATTGGATATAAGCATGTATATAAGTTATAACTAAAAAGTACATCTGTATATTATTTTGTTGTCTCAAAAATGAGGCAAATGGAAAAGCCTGTATTAACTAAAAAAAAGACTAAAAAAATATATTTATTTGATTTTTAAGTCTTTGGCAAAAAATGCAAGCAATCACTCTTGAGTGCTGAATAACTCACTTTAAATAATCTTACAAGTCATGATTCAAGGGTATAGAATTAATAAACTATAATTTATATTTTTCTCAGTAGAAAAGGCTCAAAATAAAAAATATTCCATTTTTGGCACATGGTAATACATTTAATGAGGTGAGTCACCATTTCAGAGAGATCTTTAGCTCGCCTTGATTTTCTGCGACTGCTTTCATAAAGTGAGAGCATTACATTACATTTGAAATCTTATAATGCGGAACTTTTCTTTTTGACATTTCTCAATGTTTCTTTTTGACGATGATACTTTCCGAACCACTGTTTCTAGATACAGAAAGAAGCTCTGTTGATCATAAAGTGAGAGAATAACTATAATTTATATCAAATCTTATAACGCAGAATATTTGTGAATATTTCTTTTTGATGATGATGTTTTCCAAATAACTGTTGCTCGGTACAGAAAGAAGCTCTGTTGATCATAAAGTGATCACATGACATTATAATTAAAATCTTATAATGCTGAATATTTTGAATTTGTTTTGTTTTGATGATGACGTTTTCCAAACAACTGTTCTTCTTTACAGAAAGAAGCTCTGTTGATCATAAAGTGATCACATCACATTATATATAAACTCTTATAATGCTGAATATTTTTTAATGTTTTTTTTTGACGATGATGTTTTCTAAACAACTGTTGCTCGGTACAGAAAGAGGCTTGTGTTGATCAGGAGTAGATGGTGATCACTTCTCGGCCACTTCCCCTCACCATGAGAACACGCTCCAGACCTTCAGTGAGCACTTCCAGAAACTCCATGTCTAATGAGCGTTAAGGAAAGACAAACCAACATGCTAAAGATTACTTATTATATTTAAAAAACAAACTCTTTGGATAAAGGTTAAAATAAAAGTGCGTACAATTTAGCAATGTAAATCACGGTGAGTGAAAAAAACCAAAGTCAAACACTTTTAAATTGATAACACTTTTGAGGTGTCAATCCGGCTTTAAAAGTGGGGTGGGGGCGGGGACGTGTCAATGTACATGTATAACAAATTTTGAAGGTTGTTTCTTACGTCGAATTACGTCAACAATGACGTTCGTACAAAACTATGATAAAATGGATGACTACTTGGATGACTACTTGCCATTTTGAATAAATAATTAATGAAGTAATTAAATTAGTTTTTTTAATTGTTTTTGCTAAATGAAAAAGTGGGAGGGATATTTATATAGATTGTCCCACCGATTGACAAGTGTTAAGGAAAGACAAACTGACTTGCTAAAGATTGCTTACTATATTTAAAAAATAAACTCTTTGGATAAAGGTTAAAATAAAAATTCGTACAATTTAGCAACGTAAACCACGCTGAGTGAAAAAAACCAAAGTCAAACACTTTTAAATTGATAGCACTTTTGAAGAAGTATTTAACACGTCTTAGGAGGGCATGGGACAAGAAGAAAAAGGATACAGTTTTCATCACCCGATGTGTGTTTCGGAGGTGCCGGGAGATTGAGAATTACTAGCTGAGCATCATGGGATTTCTCTACGATGTGTTCGTTTAGTCGGACAGCCGTATGCATTCTTCGAACATTTTTTGTATCTCTGAAAAAAAAATGGAGGATCATTCATAAATATCGGCTAATTTAAAAATGATTTTTTTACAGTTTCCTAATACATGTAGTAGAGATAATATAAATAATCTCATTTGGAAAGAGAAAAAACTATCTAAATGGCCTAAAATGACTTACTAAGATAGCTTTGTAAAACGTGGCCCTTATCCAATGAAAACACTGCTAACTGTAGAATACGTACAGACCCCATTTCATGAGTCGAGGGTGTCAGATAGTGCTTAATACTTTTTATCTTTGTTATATTCTCACAAATATCGTCGTTTAAAATTATTTCCCAATTAGGAATTGGCTATTAAATTTTGATATAATTATATCTAAAGGTGTGAATTTTTATTTCTGAGAATAATGATTTTGAAGACGATTAGCTGTGATGTCTGGGTGGTGAATGACACTCCATTGTATGATGGTTAAAATGAAAACCACTCAGTGATGTGTTATTCTATACTTCGTGTCACAACATTTGTAGCATGTTTTTCGTAGATAACTTTAGAGAAAAAATGTAAAGATTTTTGAAAGTAAAAAAAAAGTCCTATTTTTGTGTCCAAATTGTATAACTTTAGGTTAACAAATAAAAATATTGTAATGCAAATAAATAAAAAAAATCGACAGAAACATTTGCCTTTTTCAATGGCCTACGATGCATTTTTCTGAATTTAAAAAAAATGTTTACCTTTTTTCTCTACGTTAAACGAAACTAAAAAGTTATCTACGAAAAACATACTACAAATGTTGTAACACGAAGTATAGAATAATTGTAGATTGCTTCAATTAGAAGATTATGTCGATAATTAAACTTCAACTCAACTTGACAAAACTAATATAAACTTAATATTTTCAAACATTGTCAGTAATATATTACAAACAGTAAAATGATTTATTTATTAGTTTGAACAAAAACATATAATAAACACGGGGCAAATAACATCATTATTAAATCTATTTAGATTTCTATATAAAAAGAAGAAGAAAACTCAAACATAACCTCACAAACTCATGCAATGAAACAAAATTTCTGAAAACTGAATTGCAATACACCATGTACTTTAGTATTGTACCCATGTCTGGGGAGCTCTATATGATAGCATACACACGGTCATGCAAATAACAGGTAAGACACATGTGGTCATGCAAGTAACAGAGGTAACACACATGGGGCCGGTTTAATGAGCGTTGCTTAATGATAGTGTAACGTTGTCCTAATGATTGCGCTGCCACAGTTGTGTGTATCGATAACAGTTATAACCACAACAAGGTTTTGGATCCACGATACTAAATTGACCACTGTGACCGCTTCATTGTCCTCAAATATTGCCATTTACACAATCGTAGTGTAATGTCATGCCTAACGCTGTCGCAAGTAACGTTATAACCTCTCCATTAAACCGGCCCATGGTCATGCAAGTAACAGAACTATTCGTCTCTCATGCAGTGCAGCTAATACAGTCAAACCTGCTTGAGCGGTCACCTGTATTAAGCGGCCATCTGTCTTAAAGGGTCACCATAATTTTCTCCCAAATCATCAACTTTAGTGCATTATGACCTGTATTAAGCAGCCACCTGTATTAAGAGGCCCCTTTTTGTTACTCCCTTAGGTGGCTGCTTAAGACAGGTTTGACTGTACTTGATAACTACATCGGCAGACTGGCAGAGTTCTATTCGAGACCCAGTTACTATTCGAAACCCAGCTATCCTAAATAAACAACAGGTGTGTGAAATTATCTATATCTGCTCTGATAATAAAACCTGCTATAAATGACACCTTTATATAACAACCACTTGTATATAAATGGTACCGGTACTTCATATAATCTACTATACACAAATTTATGTAATTCATATTAAATATTAATAAATATTATTTTCTTCTTCTGAACATATTGTTTTAAGTGATATTAATTCTTTTTAGATTATTTTTTTAATTATAGTCGAACTTGTTTATAAATACCATCCAAACCCCATGAAAGGTCCATTATAAGTAGGTGGCATGTACATGTATATACAGGTTGAAATTTACTATTTCTATAATTATACTTGTTACTGATGAATATAATAACATAAATTATTTTTTATTTGGTAACATCAACAATTTGTCTGCACTGCTCACTATGATTGTATATAACAAATTGATCTTCATCTTTACTAAAAGTGAAGGTAATTAAAATTGGTGAAAGGCAGCATAACAAAGTGTAATTATTGTAAACAAAACACAGTTAATAATGCCAAACAAGATACTTGCTTGGTTATGGTAATCAGCTAAAATTTCTAAATCAAATTCCAAACTTGACATTATTCAACAACAAATTTCTCAAATCCAAATACATATTTGTGATCTACAAATACATGTAATTTATACATTTGCAATTACCCAAATCAAGTACCGATTCTTATACTTTAAATTCGTGATTTTAATTTCAAACTCTGGGAACACCCAGATTAACCCCCAAGGTAAACTCTGGGAAATGGGTGTAGGGGTATAGTCTGGGAGCTCCCAGATAAATCCCCGGGGTATAGAACCTGGGTATAATTTAAGGGGGGGGCATACTTTCGGACTTTACACCAGTATTATGTGCCACCAGATTACCAGTTTTTTCATCCAGCTCGAAGTGTATAAAATCAATCCAGTTTACACAGATTTGGCTGGGCGTTCTACAAAATACCCTAACCACACAATGTTTTTGTTTTAGGCATCAAAACGTTTGGTTAGTGTAGGCCGAGACAAACAAACAAACAAACAAACAAAACCACAGAGGGAAAACGAGCTTACAACTTAGTTATGATAGATCTGAAATAAAAACGACAACCAGTACAAAAGTGACAGTGAGTGCAACTGCATGCTTCAGATAAAATATAGCAATACAATTGATATACTGTGCTTCAGATAAACAAACCGTAATAACGGGTATTATTCGCATATCCGCATTTGTCAATTAACCGCGAAAATTACAATCCTGTGAAGAATAATTACTAGCAACGATTAAAAAGACAACAATGGGGTTTTTGAAACATATCGCGAAGTGATCGTATTTTTTAGAAATCGCGAAAATTTACAGCCAAGAATATTACCCGTTTTACAGTATACATGTAGTAATAGCAACATACAAGAGATATATATATAGAGTTCTACATCTAAAAGCATGCTTCAGATGAAATACAGCACCAGTAATAGCAATATACAAGAGATACACAGACTACACACTACAACAGACATAGATTATCTTATACAAAACATTACAGCAGATAGAGATTATCTATATAGATTATCTGATAGAACATCCTATAACATATCAAGATTATCTATAGACTAACATCATGTAACAGATAGATTATCTCTAGATTATCTCATACATTGTATAACATCCTATAAGTATAACTAATCAAGATTATCTATAGACGATCTGATAGAACATCGTATAACAGATAGATTATCTATAGATTATCCCATACAACATCGTATAACAGATAGAGATTATCTATAGATTATCTCATACATCGTATAACAGATAGAGATTATCTATAGATTATCTCATACATCGTATAACACAGAGATTATCTATAGATTATCTCATACATCATATAACACAGAGATTATCAAGTATTCTTAAAAGTCATGGTAGAATCACCGATATCTATCTATGTTTGTCTACGTACGGTTTTAGCTCGAGTAATTGTTTGCTGGCTTTCTTGCCATCGACGGCGGAGAAAGTAAACTGAGATTTATCTGGAGTCGGGTCCGTGGAGGTCTCGTTCGGCCCGTCCCCTCCATCCCCCTCCTGCTGGACAGTGTCCAGCTTGACCGTGTGGGACGGCGACACATGGTGCGCCCGGTCGATTATTTCTTGTGCCTGCCAAATTAAAACAAAAACATCGTGCAATTCACCACATTATATACGGTACAAAAGAAGCAAACGAAGTGAATGAATAAGAGTATAAAAGTGAAATAAAATTACTTAAGTTCTGTGAAAAAACAAACCTAGACATTTTGGCCGTTTTTGACTTAAATCTTAAGTTTCCTTCTGAGGTGTCTTAAGAATTCTACAAAAACTAAAGCTTGCTTACTGTGGACTTTTTTGTGACTAAGAAGTAAAGTTTTTGTCTTACCTCAGTCGATTTAATAAAACTTAAGTAAAAACTTAAGAAAAACTTCAGTTGTTTGATAAATACCGCATCAGAAGTATTAAAGATTATTATGTGAATTTATGGACTACATCTTACGTTTAGCTTGGTGAGATGGATGTCTCGCAGCATCTGTGTTCTCTGTTCCATCATCAACGTTCTCTCGTACGTGTACGCAGATATATCAATTGTACTCTACAAACAATTTCAAAATATACAGTACTCACGATTTACTCAATATACTCGATATCAATTGTACAAACAATATCAACGTATTCACTTGTTAAACAAATTACCTTGCTGTTTTACTCGATATAAATATATCAATTGTACTCTACAAACAATTGCAAACTATATACTCACGATTTACTTAATATACATATGTGACCTGTGCTGGGATTTCTAGGCACAAGTCGCTGACTACTGTTTTACGCTACCAATCAAAATACATGTACATGAAAATTCACCATTTAGTGAAATTTATCATTTTAGCATTGTAGAACACAGTATTATCTTATCTTACCAACTGACTATTAGCGCTAGCCAACTTTTGAACAATGCAATTTTAATCAGTAGTTAAATTTAACGCAAGGTTAGGAATTTAACTCAGGGTTAGCGCTAACCCAGGATTCTAACATCCGGGCCCTGGTGTTTGCAAATGATAAGCATATCCTGCTGTGTTAGTGGCACCCGACGTAAGCGCCACCATTTTGTTTTGTCCACTGCCTTCATCGAAAGGATAAAAAAGCATAAAACATGTCAAAGTAGGGTATTGCATCAGATACAATGTATCATCTATGTCAATGATGCATCATAATCATAAAATAGCCTTTAATTCTCTTGATAAAACATTGTGACAGTTTTCACCAGTCCATGAATGTTAAATAATTTGTGAACGAGAATGACAACAACTCACCATTTCTATAACCTCAACATCTGCTTCTATTCGTAACTGGTATAAATATTTCCTCAGATCTTTCTTCATTTCTATCGAGTTGTCCTCGATTTCTGGCACAGGTCAGGATAACAATCATTTCAATTCGAAATAGAACACGAGAAGCTTCATGTAATCTTTAGGGTTCAAACTTCCTCTCCAGTACTCCTATTTGATACGTAGCAAGGGATCTTTCATATGCACCTTCTCACAGACAGGACTGTACATACCCGGTACTACGGCCTCTGTTAAACCAGTTGTGGACACAGGTCGTTGTAAGAGGAAGTACACCATACCCATTGAGCTTTGCGGAGCAATCACTCTGGGTTGGTACTGGGATTAAAAACCTCATATGCCATGAATGGGATTCGAAACCAGTACCTACCAGTCTTCAGCATGATGAGACCGGTATGTATTTCATCCAATAAAAACTGTTTATCGATGTATTGGAGAGAGTGTGCAGTATTTACATTTATTGTATACATTTTATATAATAACAAATTACATATTACAATTTTATAACTTCCTTATCCAGTTAATCATCGTAATGTCAATTAGATTACTTTATTGTTTTACCATGTGTTACAATAAATTAAAATTTATTCTATTTCATGGCAACTTGAAAACCAAAATTATATAACTATTTGCACAAAAAAAAGAAGTTAATTATAAAATAAAATAAAGAATACAAAAACAATATGGTAACTATATATTCTTAATGTTGAACTTTACACAAAGGATACGTGCCACAGTAAATATTCGGAGCTTGCAGTGTTTCCAAGATTTGTCTTGTCGAAGCAGGAATGGAAGTAACATCAGCATACCTCCATCATGTAGTCACCGTTAAGAAAATCATCAACAAGTTGTCTACAATTCTATATATACATGTGTAACAAACATCTCAACCTCCACTGTACAAGTAATGAACAGAGAACATTAACATTAAAATTTGCAGATATGTACTGTGAATAGTTGCTATATGATTCGTGTGATATAAAACAAAATGCTACGTCACACAACATTGAATGAATGAATTAATCCTCTGTAAGAATTAATGACGTCACAAGATACCCACGTAGGGAACAATGTACAGTTCACGTCAAATCTATGGATCAACAAATCACAAGTTTGAAAAAGTCATCTCTAAAATCCTTTTAACACCAGAAATCTCACATGGTTTTCATTCAAACGAGTGTGTAAGGAATTGTGATAAAAAACTCTAGAAGTAATAAATAGACTGGTAGCATACAGGTATTAAATAGACTGGCCACACAGTCGAGACACAATTAGTTTCATCAAATATTGATAAAAAAATATGAACTATAAACTGCTGATAAAAAAATCATTAAAGACAGGTAAAGGATATGTACAATCCACCAGACGTCTATCGTACCGCGAAGTTTTTCATTGCTCTCTGGAAACTGACCGATTCCTTTCATCACGAGCAGCGCCAACTGCCCAGCATCTGTGTTACGCACACTGTCTGTTGAAAAATACACACACAGTGATTAAATACTTGCCAAAATAGTATCTGTATTACATGAAGACATCATAGGTAATTGTCTATCTGCTACTCAACATTTGTCATGTGATCTTAAATTTATTACTAAAAGCTGACCAAAGTATAAAATGAAAGAACAAAAATGTTTTAGATAATCAACGGAAGATAAATCAATGAATGACCCATATAAACGGTTTATTTGACAGTCTCCGTGGTGCAGTGGTTAACGCTACGGACTTCAGGCTGGTAGGTACTGGGTTCAAGTCCCATTCGGGG
>JAULBR010112171.1:0-10185 GCA_032355825.1 Melanodrymia aurantiaca
TCATGGGCTACTCTTACCGAAAAACAGCAAGGGGTCTTTTATGTGCACTATCCCATAGAAAGAATAGCACACAACACAGAATTTGATAAAACAGACATGTTTCACTGGCTGGGACGGAAAATAGCCCATAAAAATGTTTTGCGTTGTGGAGGATCGATCTCTCGACCCACAGGCGGACATTCTCCATGTTATGAATGATGATTTCACTTACAGTAAAAAAAAAACTCCATGTAGCAAATTCTTACGTCTGAACCCTGTTACCAATCTTCAGTGTAATTCTAAGATATTTATACCCCACTTCAACGATGTTAGGGATATATATATAGTGTTTGCCATGTCTGAACGTCCACCCCTTTTCCGCAGCGTATCTTCTTTAATAATTGATTACATGTATAGATGGTGGTGAATGGGTGCATCGCACACCAAAAGAAGGTCGCTGCAACTTAATTATATCTTGAACCCTGACCCACATAGAAAAAAAATGTCTAGGTTTTCATAGCATATCTCTTACACTAATTTATTATTTCTTCATTTTGGTTATGTCGTTTTACAGATGTGTGAAGTTTATTTCTGCTGCTACTGGTCAGTGTTTAGAAAAGTGCAGTGGACAAGCCGAGGTTTCTCAGGAAGGCCGTTACCAAGGCAACGTCTGTACAGGTTGGTGCTTAATGCCTTATTATTATCCATACAGTTCGTCATAAACAAGTTAATAAAGTTCATGAATACAAAACACGTATGTGCCCTACATGTAACTAGCCATGCTCACCCTGTACATGTAGGTAGCCAATAGCTTCTTTTTTTTTAGTTTGGCTAAAATATGTGGTAATTGGCTAATAATATCTTGTATAAATTAGCCTGTTTGTAACATTTTCTTGAAAATTAACCGGATTTGTGTAAAATTGTCTAAAAGAAAATCTTGTCCAGAGTGAGTAGGATTGCAATTCTTTAGAGGACTGACAAATAATACATAAAATGTTTTCTTTTTGTAGAAAAGGATGACAAAACCGACATCTTGATTGCTGTTGTGGCTGGTGTGGCTGCTGGTCTACTGCTGTGTTCTATCATCACCCTGTGTGCCTGCTTCTACGTGAGAAAAACAAGGTGACTTATTTATTATCTGTGTATGTTGTTGTGTTCTATCATCACCCTGTGTGCCTGCTTCTACGTGAGGAAAACAAGGTGACTTATTTATCTGTGTATGTTGTTGTGTGTCTGCTTCTACGTGAGGAAAACAAGGTGACTTATTTATCTGTGTATGTTGTTGTGTGTCTGCTTCTATGTGAGGAAAACAAGGTGACTTATTTATCTGTGTAACTCGTGTATTTAACCAATTAGTCTGGTTCTTCTGTTCGTATATTATTACAATCTTGGAGGACATGTTCTGTAGATGGTTCTGCTTCTCCATAGTAACGTTAATTCAGCCTCAATCTCGTATGCATACTGTAAAGCGTCAAAATTTTGCATGCGTTCAATTTTCGTGTAGTTTGCACCCAATCTCATTTCGCAAAATTTATAAGCACGTGTAATTTTCCCGCTTGTAATAACGCAATTGTCGTTCGTGAAATTTAAACGTGCATTTAGAGGCGTATTTGCAACAACAAAAAAACGTTGCAATATTAATACCTGGTTGAGCTTGTTGTGTCCAGTTCTAAGTGAGAAAATTATGATCTGTTCATGTCTGGATAGCAAAAATTATCACTATCAGTCTGCTTGTGTGGTCTACAGGGTGTAGTGTAAAGAAAGAATAAATAATATGGGTCTTCAACTTTACAAATGTCGCCCAATTATCCTCCTATTCGTTTGCTAGTCTCATATTGACCTGAATGATTAGTGAAAATATGTTTTTATGTTCATATTATCTCTATCTACTATAATTATGTTCCATTACATTTTGCAGAAAGAAAATTAATTTGCAGGAGAAAAGCTACAAATCTGGTCAGATGGAGATGGGGAAAATGAGACAAGTGAGTTCAATTAAGGGACCATCTCAAAATCTTTGACACCCTTATTTGAGGGAAGATGTAATCCCAATTACTAGGGCTAGGAGTTAGGGTTGAATGTTATACATAATTTGTTTGTATAGAAAATGTGTTGGCATTTTTAGACTTGTCCTAAGCAGGTACATTGCTTTGAGTATCAATGTTAAGACATTACTTTTTTTCTCTCTTAGCTCTTAAATTTAGCTGTGTTTGCTTTTCATAACTTATTATTTATTTTTTTACAGATACCACATTACGATAACAAAGCTTTTGGTAAGTGAAAGTTCGATGTATAGACTTGTTTAATTATGTTAAATTTGTATCTGGCACAAGAAGTATTTTATTATTGTTGCAATAATAAACATAAGAATTAATCTACAGATGCTGTTTTTATATGGGGAAATTCGCCATACCTAAACAAAACTTTTATTGACATTCACATTGCATTGGCAGTTAGGTTTGATGTCTATTATTTAGAAGGAAAATTGAGTTTGAATCTTCTGCCAAATCATCTCTTACTGCTAATCAGTATGTGGCAGCAGTTTACTTCTACTGGGTCCATGTGTTGACATAACTGTCAGACACAAAAAAGTTGATGATTATTAATCAATCAGCAATAGAGTGTCCGTCTGTGGCTCGATGGGTGAAAGGATCGATCTTCCTCAGGGGACCCGTTGGGATATTTCCTGTTCCCAGCAGTGATCCATGACTGGTCTATTAAAGGCCGTGATGTGTGCTATCCTGTCTATGAGAAAGTGCACATAAAAGATTCCTTGCTGTTATTCGAAGAAGAGTAGCCTCTGGCAGCAGCAGGTTTCCTCTGTCTATATCACTTTTCGTTTGACATCCAGTAACCACTGGTTAATAATCAATGTGTTCCAGAGGTGTCGTTAAACAAACTTTATCTTTTAATCAATGTGCTCCAGTGACATTGTTAAACAAACTTTGTTTCTTGAACACAAGACTTGTCTGATTTTTGTTCTGTGGACTGTATTAAATGATGCCATTACACTTTCATGTTTAGCAAGTGCAACAGGCCACAAAAATCTAACTTCATTGGAGAAGAGGTAGGGGTGGGATCACAATCAATGACACTGACCGGATACAAAGACAAAGTAATAAACAATAGTTAAAACCAAAAGTCTTTGTCTAAAACCATCCATTTTTAAAACAACATGAAGTTTAAAAAGAAACTCGACGTTTCGTTTGTATTATACAGACGAAACATTGAAATTAAAAAAAAAAATCATGTTGTTTTAAAAGTGGCCATTACACTTTCAGAGACGGACAGCCAGGTTGAGTTCCGAGTGAGCGTGGTCGACCCGGACGTGTACGTACACAAACTGGAGCACCTTCGGCCACACACCGAGACGCTGATGATCGTCCTCAGTGACATCCGGCGCAAACTGCGAGGAATGGAATCGGCCGATCCACGAGTTTCCACATACAAGTATAACTATTTTCTATAGTATATACAGTAGAATCTCGTTGGCTCGAATGCGGAAGGGTCGAATACATGGTAACGCTCGAACCAAGATCGAAGTCGCGAATTAAACCCTTATATTAAGTAGCTGATGCTTGGGTCGAACTACCCAATTAGTCAACCAGTTTCTCGAGCACCGATGGTGTTTGAGCCAACGGAATTCAACTATATATAATTATCTTCATTTTAAGTGGGGCGGGATGTAGTCCAGAGGTAGAGTGGCGGGATGGGTCGAGGGATCAATCCTGCAAAGCGCAAAACATTTTATGGGCTATTTCTGTTCCAGCCAGTGATTCACGACTGGATTATTAAATTTTGTGGTGTGTGCTAGCCTGTCTATGGGATAGTGCACATAAAAAAAACCTTGATGTTTTTCGATAAGAGTAGCCCATGTAGCGGCGACACCAGATTTCCTCTGAGACCATGTGTCAATACCCGGTATAACCATGCGTCTGACGTCCAATAACCGCTGATTTATAATCGATGTGTTCCAGTGGCGACATTAAACAAACAAACTTTATCTTTTTATCCAATAACCGCTAATTTATAATTGATGTGTTCCAGTTGCGTTGTTAAACAAACAAACTTTATCATTACAGGGGCGTGATTCACCAGCTGTGTCGTGTGCTGGTTCTGCTACACAAGAAGGACAGTTCGACTAGTATTCCATCGGACGCCCTCGGACTGATCGAGTGGGCGCAGCAGATGTTGCAAGATCATCGTGAACAGCAAGAGGTGATGAGCATAATACAGTGTAAACACTTTATCACTGCCCGAGTGTCGAATAGTACCTGCATGTCGAATAGTACCTGGCTCTCCTATTGTACCAGAATCTTGAATAGTACCTGGCTCTCCTATTGTACCAGAATTTTGAATAGTAGGCCTATCTGGGTGTCGAATGGTACACAGGTCTTAAATAGTACATGTACCTGGGTCTCAAATAGTAACCAAATCTTCAATAGTACATGGGTGTTGAATAGTACACAGGTCTTAATTAGTACCTGGGTTTTAAATAGTACCAAAATCTTAAATAGTATCTGGGTACGTAAATCTCTAATAGTACCAGGTTGTTGAATAATACCCTGAGGGAACAGGACATTCCAAAAAAATAGAACCTATATCTGTCAAAAAAGTGCATATAAAGCTGGTAATTGAAAATATGAGCCCACATGGTGGAACTGTACTTGTGACATAATATTCAAAATCAATTCATTAATCAACTTATATTTTTCAATGTCTATAATGATCAAGCATTATTCCTTTTAATGTTTGTAGGAGCAAAGTTCATCAGATGCCAGAGACTCGCCAGTCAATAAGATCTCATACATCGATGTTGATTTTGAGAAGTTGAACACCCATGTATACGCCACACCGGTCGGGTCAGTGAACCGCAACGTCGTGGCGCAGGACCAGTCGCACTCCCAAGACACCTCCGGCTACTACAGCAGCGTCCCCGTCCCTCTCGGCGAGAACCTCAACAACACCTTCGCCACGATAAACCGTAGTCCAGCCAACCCGTCGTTGTTCACCGGCAACAAGAACATTATTAACAGCAAAGTGTCGTCGTTCAAGAAGGTGAACAACACGGCTAAGAACCGAGCCGTGAATAACTACTCGAAGGCGTACTTCGCTAACGGTCGCTACTACGATCCGAGTCCGCAGTCCGACGTGTACGCGCCGGCTAGCTCGTACAGCGATCGGAGTGCTGGGCCTTTGTCGACGTTCGTCGGAGATCTTCCGAGATCGGGATCCGTTTCAACGAACGCTGCGTCAAATGGGTAAGTATAGCGAGTCGTTTATGTGACATGACGATGCAGGGTTTTTAGAATAAGTTAGCCTTACTATCCCGGGATCTGTTTCAATGAATGCTGCGTCAAACGGGTAAGTATTGTGAGTTGTTTATGTGACACGACGGTGCAGGGCTTGTAAAATAAAAAGGTTTGTTCCTATTGGGTGTCAGAAAATGGTAAATGATGTATAAAAACGTCTGTGTCCAGAACTGAGCAAGAATGATCAAATATAATATTTAAATATGTCATGATGATGATGCAGGGCTTCTAGAATAAGGTAGCCTTACTATGCCAGGATCCGTTTCAACGAATGCTGCGTCAAACGGGTAAGTATTGTGAGTTGTTTATATGGCTTGATGATGCAAGACTTATAGAATAAAGTAGCCTTACTAGCCCCACTAGGGACTTTTGGAAGTGGGCTAGTAGACATTTTACCTTCTGTTTAACTCTTTTCCTCCCATTCTCGACTGCAGTCGAGACGTAAAAAACTACCGCTCAGACCCATTCTCGACTGTAGTCGAGACGGCGATAGACCTGTATAAACATAGCTGCCGAAATTGACACGAGTTACCGATCGTGATTTCGTAAACACTAGAACATACTAGAATAAGAAACGAATGCACTCCGTATATTTTCGACTGGTGTTCGTATTGAAAATATTATCGCAATATCGAATCAAACACGGAAAACGGTTGATCGTCTGCAGCTTTTTGACGTACGTGCGTCTTTTTAGGTGAGTGGTTGTAGTACAGTTACTGTAGTTGCAAATTTACAATAAACATGAATGTGCAGGAAGTGTTGAATGAAATATTTGCAGACAATGAATCGGACGATAATGATTTTCAGTCGGACGATGATGATTGGGATAGCACATCGTTGCCTTCGTCACCCAGTGAAAACGAAAGTGACGAGGAAACGGAAACTCATCAACACGTTATCGATAATAACGTCATGCATAATCGTGGTAGGCCTTCCGTTCCAGCTACGGGTAGGACCAGGGGTAGGACCAGGGGTAGGGCCAGGAGTAGACACGTCGTGCCTCCTACTCGTCGTCGTGGTGGACGAGACAACAGTTATTCTTGGCACGATGATGACGGTTTGCCACCACAATGGTTACCGCCATTTACAACTGTGGATCCTGGTAAACCAACATTCGATGCCACAAATTTCAGACCAGTTGATTTTTTATATAAAACATTTCCGAAAACCGTTATAGATGATTTGATAACAGAAACAAACAGATATTATGATCAATATGCCAAGTGTCCAACAGCTAATGACAGTATTAAAAAAAAGTGGACCCCGGTTACTGAAGATGAGATGCATGCATTTATTTCAATTTTAATTATATCAACTTTATGCAAAAGGGGGGACTACAAATATTTTTGGACAACTGATACACTAATAGAAATGCCAGGTATGAGGAACATAATGAGCCGGAATAGATTCCAAACCATATTACGTTTCTTGCATGCAGCAAACAACGCAGATGCAATTCCGCAAGGCACAGCTGGTCATGACCGTTGTTACAAAATCCGCAACATATTACATAAAATAGTTGAAGCATGGAAAGACTCCTATAACTTAGAAAAAAATATTTGCATAGATGAGTGCCTCGTGGCTTTCAAAGGCAGGATAGGAATGAAACAGTATATGCCTAAAAAGCCCAAGAAGTGGGGAATCAAAGCGTGGGTACTTGCGGGAGGAAACACTGGTTACGCATACAAGTGGGATTTGTATTCTGGGAAAGAAGGGGATAAAGTGGAAACAAATTTGGGCTATCGCGTGGTGATGAAGCTAACCGAACATTTATCTGCAGGTCATATTTTGTTTACAGATAACTTTTACACACATGTTAAATTATTCGAAGATCTCAAAATACGAAATATAGGTGCATGCGGGACCGTGAAAGCTGGTCGAATAGGAAATCCTCCAATCTTCAAAACATTTGTTAGCAAAACTAAACCAGATATTCTTAATGCACTTTCTCCAATTTTTAAACACAATGGAAATATTTTAGGTATTGGATGGATGGACAAACGTCCTGTCTGTGTCTTGTCGAGTGTTCACCAATCTACCTTAGTAAACAAAAGGGTAAGGGATAGACGACAAGAAAGTGGATTTCGGGAGGTCTGCAAACCAACTGCAATACACGAATATAATCAATTCATGGGTGGAGTGGATCGTAATGACCAAATAAATTCCTATTTTGATAACACACATAAGACAATGAAGTGGTGGAAAAAAATTTTATTGCGACTTCTCACAACATCATTGACAAATGCATATATTTTGTACAAAAGCACAACACCAGTGGCCGAGCAAATTACAGACAGGGATTTCCGATTGGCTGTAGCAAAACATCTTTTGGAAGGTTATTCGAGAAAAGTATCGAAAGTGTGTGGACGACCGAGTCTAGCAGCATCGGAATCAAGGCTCACTGAACGCCATTTTATAGAATTTGTCCGTGGTTCCAAACCAGATTGTGTTGTGTGCACAAAACGTATAAACAAAACATATATCCACAGGAAGCAAACTTCATACAAGTGTAAAAGCTGCTTTCCGAAAATACCACTTTGTGTGGTTCCATGCTTTGAGATTACCACCCTCAAAAAGATTTCAAAAAATATTATAGAGTAAAGATTTCGACAGTGGAATCCTAAACATATTATTCAATACCGGTGTACCATTTATTTGGTAATAATAATTATATATACACACAGAAATTGTACAAACATTGTTTTATTTTAATTTATTAATTGATAAATTCAACATTTCGAGCCCAGTTACTGACGATGGAATCCTGAACATTTCATAGCATAGTTGTGGACCATAATTTTTTTGTCATTGTAAGTAATAATGTACTATTGTACAAACATTGTTCTATTTTAATTTATTAATTGATGTATATAAATTCAACATTATTTACAATTTCCAACAATTCAGCCAATTTCTAGTGACTGTGGAATCATGAACATTTCATTGCATACCGGTGGACTATAATAGATTCTATTGAAAGTAATTATGTATACACACATAATAATTGTACATACATACATTGTTCTATTTTAATTTATTAATTGATGTATATAAATTCAACATTATTTATAATTTCCAACAATTCAGCCAATTTCTAGTGACTGGAATCATGAACATTTCATTGCATACCGGTGGACTATAATAGATTTTATTGAAAGTAATTATGTATGCACACATAATAATTGT
Source organism: Melanodrymia aurantiaca (assembly GCA_032355825.1). Classification (NCBI taxonomy): domain Eukaryota; kingdom Metazoa; phylum Mollusca; class Gastropoda; order Neomphalida; family Peltospiridae; genus Melanodrymia; species Melanodrymia aurantiaca. The sequence goes on from JAULBR010112171.1 coordinate 8,478, forward strand.
ACATACATTGTTCTATTTTAATTTATTAATTGATGTATATAAATTTAACATTATTTACAATTTCCAACAATTCAGCCAATTTCTAGTGACGGTGGAATCATGAACATTTCATAGCATATCGGTGGACTATAATATATTTTATTGTAATGATGTACTAGTATACACACATAATAATAATTGTACATACATTGTTCTATTTTAATTTATTAATTGATGTATATAAATTCAACATTATTTATAATTTTTAACAATTCAGCCAATTTCTAGTTACATGAACATTTTACTGAATACCGGTGTACAAAAAAAAATTGTGTCGTATAAAATGATGTAAAACAAATTCTATATTCACACATCATATATTGTACATTGTTTTATTTTAGTCTATTAAGATGTAAATAAATTTAACAACAGTTGAAGCGAATTATTTTTAATTATTTGGTTAAAATTTTTTTTTTTTTTTTTTAAATCAGCTTTTCTACCCCGAAATTTAGGTATTTAAAAAAAATAAAAATAAGGTAGTTAAAAGTATTAGGAAGTCGCCTACAAACATCACATACAACATATCAGTGTTAGATTTATGGTTTTCCTACAATTTGAGGTTGAAAAATGTAGATGCAAAATAACACATTTTGCTCAGGAAAGTTGGATCTGGCAGGACGTTTTCTGATAAGAAAGTTGGGTGCAAAAGAGTTAAGCGAGCAGGGCATAGCTCATGAGAAAAATATCTGCCTGATGTTTGATAGGTTGATGGATCGGTCCTCATCCGTCAACTGTTGGATTATTTCACGTTCCAACCAGCGATCTACTACTGGTTCTTCAAAGGTTGTGGTGTGTGCTATCCTGTCTGGGAAAGTGCACATAAAAGATCCCTTGTTGTTACTCACAGAAGAGTAGCCTATGTGGCAGCAGTGGGTTTCCTCTGACCAAGGGGCGATATAACCGTACATTTGACATCGAATAATCGCTGATGTATATAATCAATGTGTTCCACCGGTGGACTTTGGGGAGGGGTTTCTAATATATACTTATATAGACTAATATTGCACTTTAAAACTGTTCTAATTATGGAGCTGAACGTTTGCCTCAGTGGGTGGTGGGGGCGGGGTTCATTTAAATCCCTCGAATCTCCACTTGGGGAGGGGTAGGACATGCCACTGTATTCAGATTTAAAGCAATTTCATTTAAATGTTGCCTTATCAGTGAAATATTGATCAACGTATTAAGGTAGTGTTTTATTTCAACAGTTCGATTGTCCTGATCTTTATTGATAACAACATCTGCATTTAATCTTGCTCAATTCATGATTACTTTCTGAGATTAGTTACGACACAATAACGATAAGAAGGCTTCTTGGTGTTTTGTTTTTGAGGACCGTAAACCTTTTTTTACTCTTGACATGGAATGATGGCGATTTATTTGTCACTGTGAAACAAAACTCTTTTTAAGCCTTCAAGGGAATTTGTCTTTATTTATAGTTAATGCTAAAGCAGATATAGGGTTACACTGTACTGTTGACACTCTTTTCAATAACCATGCACCACATGACCTACACTTTATATCCACCAAAGTTTCCAGCAACAACATATCTCCAAATCGCCTATCCCCACTCCCCTGATCAAATCCCCACTCCCATGATCAAATCCCCACTCCCATGATCAAATCCCCACTCCCCTGATCAAATCCCCACTCCCCTGATCAAATCCCCCTT
>JAULBR010112182.1:0-10184 GCA_032355825.1 Melanodrymia aurantiaca
GGCTACACGGTTCACACGCCGGATCGTGCCGGATGTGATCCGTGTTGATCCGGCACCTATATGGGACTGGGGCTTAATAGTGAAATCAAGCCATACGCCAATGAGAAAGAAATGTACTCTTATGTACTCCATTTGAATCGTTAAACAAATGCCAACAGAACAGAACTGTATTACACTCAGGCCGCTATTCAGCGGCATAAATTATGAGGTACATGAATAATGAAAATACAATAGTGACAAGATGGGTGAGTTTACAGGAGATAATATTATAGTGTTTATAGGACTAACGATATATATGAACCTTGCAATGTTGAACCTCTTATAGGTAATCAATTCTAAGTATGTCATTCATTCATTCATTCATGGAGCGGGACATGGCTCAGAGGTAGAATGTCTGCCTGTGGCGGGATGGGTCGAGAGATCGATACTCCACAGCGCAAAACATTTTTATGGGCTATTTTCCATTCCAGCCAGTGAAACACGTCTGGTGTATCAAATTCCGTGTTGTGTGCTATTCTGTCTATGGTATAGTGCACATAACATACCCCTTGCTGTTTTTCGGTAAGAGTAGCCCAGGAAGCGGCGACAGCGGGTTTCTTCTGAGACCATGTGTCAATGTAGCCATGCGTCTGACGTCCAATAACCGCTGATTTATAATCTGTGTTTCTAGTGGTGTCATTAAATAAAACAAACTTTTACTTTACATTCTAAACAGCATCAATTAAAACGTCTTGTTTATTTAAAAGCTCCTTCTGACAACGTTACCACTGCTGCATTGCACACACACGACTCGACCGGACTTGTCCACTCCACAATAGTTCACTTTGTTTACATAATTTAACATCTTGCTTTCAACGAAAACAAAAATATAGAAAGGAGTAAGATGTGTAATGGCAGTTTTTCTAATATGCTTGTTTCAGACTCATTTTGAGAAACTGAGCCAGACAAAGTTGAAGAAGAAACGTCACCTCGCTGAGATCCAGGACCAGCCCCTCGAGTCACTGATACGACGTCACGCAGGCGTCCTCGGTCTCGGAGCTTGTGTCCAGGCCTACCCGTACGACGTTCCTGAATTTATTCCACAACTTCTCATGGATCTCAGCGATCACGTGAATGACCCTCAACCAATACAGGTCAGTTAGTCGATCACATTTACTGTCGTCATTTTTACTACATCTTTCACATATTTTGTAAACAACACCTAATGCAACAAATATTTTTAATTACAATAAATAGTTGTCAATAAATGCCGATTAACTAAGATTATATTTTCTATTTTAAAAATGCAATAATATCACAATGCAGATACTAATATATACCACACACATTCTAACAGTGCAATACACATACATATAGAGCAACATACTAAGATGTTGATGTTTAACATATTTTCATATATATTTAGCCAGACAGATAAAATAGTGTTTATTTGATTGCAGATGTCAGTAAAGAAAACGCTGTCTAACTTCCGGCGTACACATCATGATAACTGGCACGATCACAAACTGATAATAGTGTGTTTATTTGATTGCAGATGTCAGTAAAGAAAACGCTGTCTAACTTCCGGCGTACGCATCATGATAACTGGCACGATCACAAACTGAAGTTCACCGACGATCAACTCGTCGTGCTCACCGACCTTCTCGTGTCTCCCAACTATTATGCATGATCATAACGAACATTAGGTCATTTCTAGATGTAGGTAAGACATTTGTACTTACTCGGTTTATACATTACAAATACTAATTAAGATAAGGTCGTAAGTGTCAATGTAATACCATTGATAAGGTCGTATACATGTATCAATGTAACACCATTGTCACTTACGACCTTATCTTAATTAGGTGACGAATTTACAGTATCTAAACCTGATCAGTATGAGTGACAAAATGTGTTCTTTTCAAACTATAAACCAGTTGAAGACAACAGAATCAATCTGGTTTAGGCAGATTTCTGGATTAGACATACAGCAGTTATAACTTTGGAACAGATTCATATCTGCTGTTAGGGCAGAGCTGGCTTTAAAGTTATGGGGATTGGAAGGACATGTAACCTGGACAGTCACAATTCATCTACAGCGCTGAAATTACTATTAGACATTTACCCAATTAATGATTGAAGAAGGATGACCATTCGACAGAGTTGCAGGAGTTTTATATTTTTGCCATGTTCTTTCATAGGAAACAATGGTTTCTGTGGTATGTACCCAAACCATTTGTTTCAGGAAGGTGTTTTGTTGGAGGTAAACCTGTGTTCCGCCGCATCGATCCAGGTCTGCATTCCATGAGTGGTAGGGGTCAACATTTCTTCTTCTTTTCGTTCCTTCTTGGGTCAACATTTTATTCAGCTGACTATTTATTCCCATGAGCCTCTTGTTTAATTTGCCAGGAAATAGCATGTATAAGTGTGTTGATGTAATAAAAGAGTTATTACATGCATTTTCATTTATATTTGCACTCATATTTTCTATTCCATTCATCCCCCAAAAAAGAGAACTAAAATTAAAGTCTCATGTTTTTCTTGAGGACTCATGCCTATAACCTGTTTAGCATACTAGGGTGACGAGTCCTGCAAATATACAGATATGCTAATACTTTGTTTGATACTGATTGCATGTTATTATGTGTGTACAAGTGAGTAATGTTCTATATATTATTGACTCTAATGTAGAAACTAATGTGTGTAAACTAGATTGAAATGCTGTTCCCAGGTTTGTTCCAAGCATCAAAAAACAAAAGCTGTCTCATGTCCTCTCTGGATAGTTTTCTCCCATTCCAACTCATGTTCCACATTAAAAATTGGGACAAAGTGCACATAAAAGATCCCTTACTGCTAATAAATAGAGTATATATTACACCTGTGGCCATGTGTCAAAATCACTATATTGCTTTGTTTCCAATGATTAATTAATCAATGTGCTTTAACTTGATCTTTTAAGTGTTGGTAAACGAGCACCTTCTGTCAGTCCCATGGATAAGATTGCATTCACTGTTGTCACTTTTACATGCACACATACCGTATATCAGAGTGCTAGTGTCCCACCTGTAACAGCTGTTGAGTTTAATTATTGATATTGCGATCATTCACTTACCAGCCTAACCAGAATTATTATCAATCACTAATATACCTGTACACAATGAGTTATCTGTTATATTATTATTAAAATAAATGTGGTTTTGACTCATAAAATGCATAACACATGTCACATGAATATCCTTTTCCATCTTTCTTCAGTTTTGTAGCCATATGAGTGATGTAATCGTTAAAATTCATATATACTGTACCAGTGGAAGCTCGTTAGTGTGGACTCTGCTAGTGCAGAACTCCACCTTATGGACGGTCTTATAATAAAACAAAACTGTAAAGTTGTGCATTAATCCAGATATTCAGTTTCCAGATCCGGATGGTCATAATCGAAATCAATGTATACAAAATAATGGCTGTTTGCTTCATTTAACCTAACAGCACTTATAAAACACATGTTAGTCCAAAGACAAAGGATTAAATTTCTCTGCCTTCATTAAATTGCGACGATTATGGCATCTGCAGACAAGGCCGATAAAACTAATAGTGTTATTATTTGCGTCTGGGCACTTTGCGCAGTCTTAAATAATAAGCAGGCTAAACTGACACAACAGTGACCATGGCCAGTTTGTTTGTAAAATACTTACATGTATGCAGTCAGTAGTAAATTACAAATCATGTGTAAACCATGCTAAACGGTACCGAACATAGGTATACAATACCCCGGTATGTAACATCACATATGTGAATCGATTGCCGGCCTCTGTGGTGTAGTGGTTATATATTGGGTTCGAATCCTACTCAACGCATGGGATATTTGATTGCCGTTCTGGCTCCAACCCTGCAATGCACAATGGGTAGGCATACAGCACTTACACTGTGACAAAGTGTTGCCATTATACTCAAACAGTAAACTGTTGGTAATGCTACCACACTCAAATTCATTAAGGATCGAAATATTGAATTGTGCCGTTTTAATCAAAATAGTTCAATAAATTTGTGGAAACATAAATATTTCTTTATTAATCATATAATTGTGTGTATTACATCAATATAAGTGCAACTGCAAATTAATTGGTTGTAAATGACACAGAATCTGCTCCTGTTGTGTATAGTTATAATTTATTACATTGAAATATATACAAGTGGACATTGTTTTCCATATTGTATCACAGGTACCCGGAATCAGTCTACAACTGTATAATATAATCTGCATTTAGTGAACTGAACTGATGTCGTAATCTAGTACGTGTAATATTTCTTTTCGATTTCCACATGAAACTTAATTTGAGACCACATCTACAGATGTTATTGATTTTTTTAATATTGATATTCTCTCACAGTTTCTAATTTCTGGATTTAAATTTTTCCAAGGTTAGTTGTTGAATAAATAAATGATCATTTTAAACTTGGTCTAGCATAGGGTAAAGATATATTTTAATGGTTTCGATTTTGTAACATAAAAATAAGTTTGGTTTGCAGAATTCAGTCAGCTAAGTAGTCTGGAGTCATGTCTTTCATTATTTTAAACATTGAATACAGTATTGGTACTATTCTTCTTGCCACTAGTGTAATCAACCCAGTTTCTGTATACAAAGAATGTATTGAAGCAAATTTAGGCACACTAGTTATTACCCTCCAAGGGTTCTAGAATACGGTGGCCCGATGGCCGAGGCCAGTGATTTTTACACTCGGGCAACCAAATATTTGCTTTGGCCGTGGGCGATGGCTAGTACAAAATTTTATTTTTTTAATTTTTTTATTATACATATAGTGGTATTGGTATTTAAAAGTTGGACAAGTGAATTTTTAGCCACGGCCATTGAATTTTCAAATCCAGTGTTCCATGGCAAGTGAAATTTAAAAACAATCTAGAAACCCTGCCCTCGCAGCTTCAAGTTGAACCTTTTCTAACATATCTGTACTTAATTAGGAGCCACAATCCCATACCTAAAGTATATTCTAAGACAGGACAAATGAAAACTATATACATTCATAGGAGTGTATTAAACAATAAATCAAACTTCAATATATTGCAATAAGTGATATTGTTCCAATCACAAACATTGTTAGAAACAAAAGAAAAAAGAGTGGTTTTCAGTCCCATGTTTGAAATTGATAGAAAGCTATAATATTAGTGCTTTGAAAGACTGCTGTATGATGAATGGTATCTAATGGCCACTCATGCTATATTGATGATACTGCTCTGAACTTGTATTGACATTCTGCATTGAAAGAAATAACCAGTTACAGCAATGTAGTACCGCAATTTACTCTGGCGAAAGATATCAATCCTAAACTAACTTGTTGACAATATAGAAATTGATAAACAACCACTCGACATTTGTGCCTGTAGATTAAAATTGATTACACAGCTCAGTGAGTCTATCAAGAGAAGCATAGTTGAGAAGGATTGATTGCGAGTTGATTATACATGTAGACAGGTTTTATACGATCTCATGATTACTTATATTATGTGTGTAGCGAAATGAAAACGAGATTCACATAATCAACACAGAAGAAAAACTCTCAAATTATGAACATTGCAATATCTACTATCAGTGTCATCATTGAGATAGTATATTTAATTAAATTATCCTTGCTTATATGAGTAATGGTATTGGCCAGATGTTGATACTGGATGGGAAAAGGTGGAATCACAACAGTTTTAAGGATTTCATATTAGCCAGTAACTATACCAAAACACCTACAACATAAAGTAGTATTGCTTACTTTAGATTAAATTGCTTGTACGTTGTATAATGCTATCAGGTTTTTATACAGGATTTCATGTTGGAGGGACTCCATCTCATATAGTTTTAAAACAACTGTCAGGTTTGAATTATGATAATGTAATTTTTCATACATACTGGTATAGATCTTGTTCAAAGATCAAATTATGAACTACTTACTATTTTTCCTGGGGACTTGACTTGGTGGCTTTAACAGTTTCATATTAGAGACTCAGTTTGTACATAACTCATGTACATAAAACAATTACAAAATTAAAAAAATATAGCCAGTTTTAAGAACATTATGAAAGTTTTGTAAGCTATTCTCAACCTTCAAATCCATGTTTTTATATACCAAACATTATATAAACCTAGATGACCAAAACAGTTCCTTTCTATTTTGGGAAATACACTTAGGAACTTTCTAAATGTACAAGAACTGAAGAAATTATGGTTTATCTTTCAAGCTGACCTTTACATAGAAACAACAACATATACAATCCTGACGTAAAATCAGATTTATCACATATACACACGCCATTAAAGTTGGTATTGAGGTCACTTGTCTAATAAGACCAGTTTTAACATTTTCCATTACTGATCTTTTCTGTGTTACATTAATATTTGTCAGAGCTGACAGGAAAATCAATGTAAACTGCACGTTAAGTCTCTTCGTGTACCAGGCAGCACCAGTAGGCCTACAGCTGCAGGTGATAAGATACTGGTAGTACAACTATAACTTGTTATTTGACTCGTAAAATACAGAACAAAAGCTATGGACATGTTTCAATTCCATCTCATCAATTGCCACCATCTGCAACATAAGGTTCAAGGATTGATCAACCTCAGTAGGTTATTTCTCATTCCAACCAGTTGTCCACAACTGATATCTCAAAGGCTGTGGTATGTACTATCCTGCTTGTGGGAAAGTACACATAAAAAGCACCTTGTTGTTAATTGGTAAGAGTAACCTGTGTGGCAGCATCAGATTTTTTTCTGAGACCATGTGTCAACATAACAATTTGTTTGTCATACAATTTAGCTGCTGATTGTTAATCAATGTGTTCCGATGATGTTGCTATAACAACCAACTTTTTTAAGCATGATATCTAAAAACACTCCTGTAACTGAGTCAGTGTTAAGGGCAGGTACTGTCATTAGATCCAGAGTTCAGTACAAGTTCTTGGAGTCTCTTTGTTTTTCATATGGAAACACAAACGTATGGTTTCTATTTTGTTATGGCTTCAGTAGTGATTTTATGACTGGCAACAATTCTATCAAATCAATAGAATTGCTGTATCCTGGGACATTTTTCAAATGACTTCTGGATCAGAGTGAACACATTAACACTCACACAAATCCAAACAAACATGTCCCCTGTGAGCCCTGTTGCTTCGTTAAGAGTGTAATTACTGTAGTAAGCATGGTTATGTAAAAATTTATAGCACTCTCAAGATTGGTACTCTGATGACCATGATTATTGAAAGTGACAACTTTATGTCTGTTGCAGTCAAGAGTGGGGTTCTAATGTGTCTACTAACTCACTAGTATACAGGAAATCAATAAGTAAACATGACCAACAAACCCTGCAATTGATCACAGTAGTCTGCAATGTCATGGAGATTTCTGTAGTACATGTATTTTCAATCTTATACAGTGTTTATTTGTCCGTGGAAGTTTGGAATTTTTAATTGAAAATAAAAAAATTCTTACACCACACCCAGATCTGTTTGGCTAAAAGGTATCTTGAATGATTGTCTACAAATTTCTACAATTATTGCAGTGCTACATGTAGTGATGTACATGTAATTGTAATGTTGTTTTGTTAGCCTTCCATTGTTAGAACAATTTGTTATTCATATTGCATCATGGTTATATTTAGATTACCTATTTAAATTGAATAAAAAACCTAATGCATACAAGTGGTATTGGAACCTACTGCACTGATTCGCATGGTACTCACTATCCAAGGCCACAACCGCTGGGCCAACACAACTATCCATAGACAAGAATTCCCAGTTAACTGTGTTTATGATTTGTACTGTCAAGCATTTGTTCAAAGTCAATGTAATACCAAGTATTATCAACAATTTGGGCTTGTGGTGCCCATAATGTGATGCAACAGTTACAGTTGTACTAATGTTTTTTATCAGTTGAAGATCCATCTATAAGATTTTCAGTTTGTCTTATCATTGCGAACAGTTAATATATTAATTGTAAAAAAGCTAATCGGTAAATTATAACATGAGAGGCAGACGGTCGTAAGTGCATCAGAATTGATTAGTTAAAAGCCGAGATAATGAAGGAAAACTGATTTACTTTCTCAGTAGTAAAGATGTCCAATTTGTTTTAATGGCAATTAAATGGGAACAAATGTATCATTTCTTTGCATATTGTCAATATTTATATAATAGATAGCATATTAGGTATTTTAGTTACATGTCTTTATTTAAATAGGCTCGCTTACAACTTTCTTCACTTTGAATTATGTTTGATTGTAGTTGTGATTACACATTGGTTGTATCTGCCACATGTGACCACTTGTGTAATGGACAGCAAGTCAATCACGGATTTGATTCATATATGGCAGTTATGTCTATTTCACATTATGACATTATGATTTGTAATTTCATATTTGTGATTCCCTTACAACGTTACAAATCCTTCTTTATAAGCAATGTTATTATATATGTTATTAGCAGTACAGTTACAACCTTTTGTGAAAATATCTAAAAAAAAGGCTGGAGATTTTGAATATGCAAAAAAAAGTTATACTTCGTATCTGAACATTTGTAGTATGTTTTTCATAGATAACGTTAGTTTCGTTTAACATAGAAAAAACGGTAAATATTTTTGAAATTATATAATGTCCTATTTTTGCGTCCCAATTATATAACTTTAGGTTAACAAATAAAAATATTGTAATGCACTGCCTGCTTCATACACTACATGCCGAGCTGCAGCTGTTTAATCAAATTACATAAAGTAGTCACATAAAAGTTTTATTATTCCGATACATGCCACAGATGGTGATTGCACCCACAGTCATTGTTCTTATTAATACATGAAGCTTGCAGATGAAACTGTGGAAACATATTCATTAATTTTATATGCAAACACATTGCTACTATGGTAGAGTGTGTACCGGTATGTATAAAATATGCATGTTTAGATGTTGTATATTTGTGGAGGATTAAATACCTATAGGATCCAAATTGATTGCAGTTGTTCTGTGGTTACATGTAGGTTTACTCTTTCAATTCATGGGAACTATTTTTAGTAACACATAGTTGTTAGTCTTTAAGTTTGTTTTAAAGACACCACCAGTATACATTGATTAATTACCATAATCAATGGCTACTAGATCATGTCCAATGTATGGTTATTTCCACACAAGATCAGATCTACAGAGAAAACGTGATATGATTTCCTATTAACAGTAAGGGGTATTTTATAGACACCTTTGTCATAGACATTACATACCATACTTTTGTCATACAGTCAGAATTCATGAAATCGAGAAATAAAAGCTTGATAACTCAATGTATTAGTAAAGGGCCTGCCATGACTTGTGTCACCTTGTTTATAGACCCCACTATAAGGCCCGTAGCCATGAGGCTTGAATATTGAAAAAAAAGGTCACTGGTAAGGGGTGGGATCCGACGACCCCTCCAACCCCACATTGGCTACTAGCCTGCCATTTCACATCTGACAGGGGTAAAGCATACTTCTTCAAATATAATACAGTATTCACCTATTAGTTGACTTCATCTTTATAACTTTAGCGATCAATTATATTGATGTGTTTATAAGTTGACTATAGTTCTACAGTTAATGAAGGACTCAATCTGATATAAAAAAATTAATCTTTTCTTTTAATAGTAACAAAATTAATAATGATGTCTCATTCATGTATGTGTTGATTTATTGAAAGCGATTCTAAATTTACTATCTCACATGTCGAATAAAAGCTTTATCATTAAACCAAAACCCATTCATATGAAATCTTAATGGCTATATTACATTCCAAGTGACATCTTGCTACATACATGCTAGCTGACAACTGATATGGTGTCAGTTCAACTAAACTGTCCTCTCAGGCTCTCACAGCGGGTTAATGATGACTTCTTTTTTATCTGTTGTGACAAGCATCTCCATTTTAAAACTCATTCTGGTGGAGCCTTTAACCATCTCTCTTTATCTGCTACTGTGGTCAATGTTTTCTCAGATCATTCTGACCGATTCTCCTATCCACTCCTTTCAGCTCTCACTGTAATCAGAATGTTTTCTCAGATCATTCTGACTGATTCTCCTATCCACTCCCTTCAGCTCCCACTGTAATCAGAATGTGTTCTCAGATCATTCTGACCGATTCTCCTACCCACTCCCTTCAGCTCTCACTGTAATCAGAATGTTTTCTCAGATCAT
>JAULBR010112193.1:0-10182 GCA_032355825.1 Melanodrymia aurantiaca
CATGCATGCATGCATGCATGTATGTATGTATGTATGTATGTATGTATGTATTTATGTATGTGTGTGCGTGCGTGCGTGTGTGTACGTGTGTGTGTGTGTGTGTGTGTGTGTACGTGCGAACGTATGTACGTACTGACGTGTGCATGTAATGTATCCTGTGCCCACTCATATTTATGACTTGGTGATGTTTTTATCGTGATCTTGATTGGTGGAATGAAAGGTCATCTGAACACGATCTACGTTGAAGTTTCGTTGGATTCTAAAAGCGACGAAACGCTTGTGAATTTTAGGATTAATGTTAATGCAATTGCTATATATTGTATAAAATATCTCTCCACAAAGTCTTTAGCCAGTTTTATCTGTGATTTCAACACAAAATAAAATTCATAAATCCAATAAGATTTCACAAACATTTATTTAGTAAAACAATAAACATAACAATGCAATAGGTGCAAATAATATGTTGTGAGAGACAAGTAAAACAAAAAGGGTCCACATACAAATCACGATAATGTTTGCTAATATTAACACATCAATGCATATTATGTACTTTTTATTACCACTTACTGTGATAATAGACGTATTACAGTACTTGTTGCATAATTATAGCAACTGGCTTTTTTCTCTCTCTAATGCCCGCACATAATAAGATAGAATACCCTAATTTAAGAAACCATGTGGGAAACGTGTATAGCCCATGTGGGTATGCTTGGCAGAACTCCCACCTGCATGGGTCGATTGAAAAGTCCAGTGTTTGAGGTAGTCAAGTGTTTTAAATAGTAATCGTCACATATTGCACGTCGACTCACTCTCATTTCAGACAGACACAAGCGCCGTGCACCTCATGTATCGCAGTACAACACCCAATCAACGAGATAACGTCAATCCAACACGTCATTACTAAAACTGTTCAACATCCACGTCATCGTATTCAATATTTAGGCCCCTACATTGTTGAAACGTTCTCCATCTATACTGCAGGTTGTACTTATGTGGTATAACAAAAATGTATATACTAGTATTGGACATGTCGACATTACAGCGCGCTCAATACACAACGACGCTCCTGTTCATATGAATCATAAGAAATATAGCAACAAAATGTTTTTGTGATTATCGAACGATTTGTGAAAGAAGTCAATGACACCGATTAACCAGATGCGCGAACCTATGAAAATAAGAATTACCCAAAAACATGTAGCGTTATTCTTAAGAGTTAAATAACCATACACCTAGATGGCTCAGTGGACGTCCACTCGCTTCGTAACCATGGTTATGAGTTTACACTGCAGTACGTCATACGGTAACAATAATATTCCTGGATCACGAAGCGTTAGTACTGACCCTTGCCGTAAACCAGTCTAGGCGAAGAGTCGTTAGAATTAAAGTCTTCTGTGATCAGTCTGACCTCGATTTTCCTCACACATCTGCTACGACGATTTCTAGGAGTTGGTATTTCGGTAGGAACATGTTCTGGTTTGTTGAAATTTGCCTTGGTTCTGTGGTAGTCCTTCTCCAGGAAGCTGTGCTTGGCTGCCGTAGACAGCCGTTCATTATCGAAAGCCGAGTTAGTACGACAGTTAACGAGGTTACAGTCACAGAGCACGTGCGTTCCTTGTCCACCATCATCTCTTATTACGTTATCGTCCTTAATCCTTTTGTGGTGTCTCTTCTTTATTTCAAGTCCAGTTCTGCCAATGTCTATACGTGCCAAGGCCCGTAAACAATCGTTGACGGTAACACAGTTGTCCATGTCTTGTTAAAGCTGATGGACGTAAACCAACATGTCTCATGAAGTGCGCTTACAAACTGACTCTCTCGAAAATGAGATTATCGTGGGATAACAACGTTTCGTAAGAAAATGTAACATTTAATTGTTAATCCATGCACGGGTAGGTCACAGCTTCGGACAAGTAGACACATAATCACCAAGTACTTCATAATAAGTTTCCCCACTAACCAGCGACTGTTCAACTGGTAATGCTTGCATGAGTGCATCTAAGACAATGCTTAGTGTCCTGCCTTCCACTTCTTCAACCTTCAACAGGTAAATAAAACTATATGTATATCCCAATTGAAGCCGAACGTCATGAAAAGGTTGTTATTGAACTACATAACTCCAACTGTTCTTGCCGTAAGCACCTGATGTCTTCCCGATAAACGTTTCATGTTACTGCACATTAAGAAAACATTAATTATAGCTGGCTTATTTATTGAATATTCAGCGTTACGCACTGCTTTACCCAGCGTTTGAAGCAAGTGGTTGCAAGACGACGACCAATCTCGTTACTATCCAGTCACACTCGGGATCAACCTATACAGGTGTGCGATCAAGACAGCTTCACTTTGTATAAAGTGTTGTTAATCTATGTACAGATTAAAGGAAGTATAATATAAAGTAAAGTTTGTTTGTTTAACAACACCACTCGAGCACATTGATAGTAATCAGCGGCTATTGGATGTCAGACCTGCAGTTATAACGAGACACGGTCTAAGAAGAAACCCGTTGTCACCCCATAGGCTACTCTTACTGAATAACATCAATGGATCTGCTTTGTGTTTAGTCAATCCTTAAAATGTTATTTGTATATACATGTACTCAGTATTTGGTAGAACTAAAATGTTTTTTCTAAAGAAGATGATAGGCAGAAAAAATATCTCCTTGGAGAACAGGCCGCAATTTTAGAAATGCCTGAAGCCTGAGAGGTTTCGTTTTGAGCCTCTGGCGCCGCTTCTGAAGAGATCCAGAGAAGAATGTAATAGCAGCTCTCAGACGGCTATTCACCGGCATATGAGGGACCGTGATGTGATATAATTATAGAAAACAAATGCACAAAAACAACAATGGACAAACGCAATTACATAAATGTGTTAAGACTATTGTAAATGACAGTATAAAAATATATTTAGCATCGAAACATTCGACATGGGTATTACGGAAAAGCAAAAACCCTAAACTGACTGGGTCACTATAGTTAAATTAAAAAAATACACTTATGCCCCGCAATATGCGTCCACGATTGTATTGTCGTTCACCACCAAGTCTGAAAATCGTTGTCAAAACAGGGATGATACCACATGATCGCGTAATGTTAGTTTATCCTGTCACACTAGTGTCACTTTTAATGAACATTACTACAAGGTATGAAAAAAAGTAGTTCTTTAGAAACCTGGAACAAAGCTTAAGCATCGGCATCCCACGTTGAACGTCACCAATGGCAATGTACAATGTATATACCCATCATCTTGAGCAACAAACACTTGACGTCAGAACTTCTATCCCAGGAATTGAAACCAAAGGCACACAGCCAGAAATAGCTCAACAAGCTTTAGCTCTGGAAGACATAGACGCCCAATATGACAAAGACAGTTACTGGATTCAAGCTTACATTAGACAGTTTTGCTTTATCTGTGGATAGGAGGCATTTCACCACCTTCCCAAATAAACATGGGACAACTGAAGGTATCGCAACATGACAGATATGCACCAACGTCACAGTAGCTGACATACTGGCAGACGACCCCGAATCACCAGAAATGGACATTGTCCTCCTAACAGACGCCCTCTCCGTTGGCGGAATGGACTCGTATACCGGAAGGTGTAGTCACTTACATTGACCAGTGGTCCAGACCTGGTATGACACCTGGTTTGTTCTGTCTTATCTGTAGATAAGTGCAGATCAAAGTTGCCTTGCTGCTTATCAAATAGGAGTAGCGTGCTTCATCTCTCTGGACAGAAAGTCGAGGCAGTTGATCTGTGCTTGAACTTCAATTGGATATAAGCACGTATAAAAGTTATAGGTAACTAATTAACTGAAATCAAAGCTATTATTTAGCAGGCAGGTGTATCCCATTACAATAGATAAGAGGTCAATTAAGTTATTAAGCACCACACTTTCCACAACAGGCATGTACTATTATAACGTGTCTCAAATAATTAAACCTTTGTATAGTATCTTGTTTTACAAACTCCGCATGAGCCCTCTGGTCATTTAAATAATTGATAGCGGAAATTAATTTCGTTTCGTATCGAGTAAATCTTAACAAAACAATTTGTACTTGGCTTCCTCACAATTAGTTCGTGTTCAATTATTCATGGACGAAGACCCGGACAAATACTTATTCTGTGTCAGGAGCCGGCGGTAATGAGCTTGTGAACGCTTTCACGAATTTATCATTTGTCGACGAATACTTCTGAAAAAAAACCCGTTGTGATTAATGACATCCATCGGTATATATGACAATTTAAGGAAAACACGTATACATTTGGGATCGTCCATAAATGTCAATGTGTTTCAAATTCCCGCCCATTATAATCATAAAACATTGATCAACTGTGCACCGATATTTTACATGAAAAGTAATCCGACCTTTGATTTAAACCCCCTCCACCTCCTCCACACCCCTCCTTCCCCTACCTCACTTCTGAACAGTGTGCGGATTGTGAAACGTATTGACATTTATGCACTGTTCCTTACGACACGGACTATTTCACTATTCTGACCTATCACTGACAGTCACTGCTATATGCTATCCGACTGTTTCAACTTTTTATTTAAAAATTTAATATACAACGTATTGATAACATAGACTCATGTCTTGGCGTTGAGTAAACAGAATTGTGTGATGGAGTTTAGACAACAAACTAAGTCCATGCAGCGTACAACGGTGAGGGAGTTGATGAGCAAAGTGACAAGAATATCGTTTTGCTCACGGCAATAGTTTAGTGCACATGCACCGTGAAGAGAATGATGAGCAAATTCCCCAGCTACTTACTATACGGTCGCTGGACGAAATCCAGATGACTTTTCTCAGCCAATCTGACGCCACAAGCATTGTATTTGGAATAATCTATTAGCTGCTTATTTAATTCCCTTGATCAATTCCCCACGTTTGACGCACACGCTAAGCATTTTTCTTGAGAGTTGAACAATATTTTCCTCGTCACCTCTTAAGGCAGATTTCTCACTTACATTTGGCGCAAACTAATAAGCAAATTGATATTCGTGTCACTCAACTCGGCAACTTCCTCACCGTGTGCGCTGGACTTTAAGTCGAGATGTTATGAAAACGCAAGCGTCACAGCGTTGAGATAACAACGTTACGTTTAATAGGGCGAGCGTTCTGCTACCGAGACAAAACGTTTTGTAACCGGTATTTGCATCTAACATTAAATGAATGTGATATGATAATACACGATCGGTACTAGTCACATATTTCCAGAGCGCTCGACCTATTGAACGAAAGGCTGACTTAGATCGTGACGTTGACAAAACAGACTTAGTTTATGACATTGAAAAAAAACCACCCTGAGATGTATCGCTATTATATTATTAAAAAAACACACTAGTCCTGTGACGTGGTCGAGAAAACAAAGATGTATCGTTACAATAAAAAAACTGACCGGTTTTACGTGGTATACGTATAACTCCGTAAAACACGCATCCAAATAGTTCGAACACTTCTAAGGTGACTGCTATTGTCTGCAGATGCAGAGAGAGAATAATATACATGATAGTAAAACAAACTAACTGATTTCAGATAAGATTACCACTGCATGTACATGTTGTTGGATTTCGTATTTATATCTGAAATATAATGACACACGTATTAATTCGTTAAATAAACAGTTATGAAACCTGTGTACATATTGTGAAAGAAAACAGTGAAATATATTGAATGTTGCTGGCGGTATAATATGTCAGACAGTGTGAAACAGGATCAGTTGTAAAGCCTACTTCACTCGGGTATATAACAGTATTACAGGCAATATAGCATCATAATATGTGATTCACCCAATCCATACACATGAGTAAATAAAGTACATTTGTTTAAGAACACGTCCATCGTCTGTTCGTCACTGTCATGATTAGGGCTTAGCCAGCAAACAAGTTGATGGTAAGTAAGTAATTAATAGTTGATCGCCATTTTGCTTTCATCGTATGTTCCGTTCTGATCAGGTTGGTATTGTGCGTCGTTGAACATCCTAGTTGTGACAAATATTTTTTTGCAATTTTGTCAAAGTACTTTTAAAATCAATCAACCCTTTGAAATCCAGAATATCGCCTCTCAATGAGTTGAGATATTTACATAATGCAAGAGACATCGCTTGCATAATAATTAGTCACCAAGGAACGCTGATCACAGGCTCTTGTGCTTGGGAAAATGTCGAAAGTATTGAAAAGAAATATTGCTCTTTACAAGTGCGTTCTCCCGTTAAATGTTCGTATATCCTGTCATTACATCAGAATATTGCAGCAATTTAGACATAGCTCCAGATATAAGATTATTCAGGTTATAATATTCTGTATAATATTATATAACTCGATTTATCGATTATTGAACAAAAATAAACATGAGCAAACTGCGTGAATTTCCATAGCGAAGCCGCTCAGGAAAAAAGTTTGTTCATGTTTATTTTGTTCAATCGTCGATGAAATTTAATTTGAAGGAAATAAGAGATTATTAATAATTAAATGTACAACATACAAATCAATAATAACGGAAACAACTTCATATTTTATTTAGAGAACTTTTTTGTGTTCTTGACCAAATTGTCCTTAACCAAGGACGCGCAACAATACAAAGTTTAACCAACTAAAACCACAATATATTGTCACACAAGTTGTATCTGACATGGAAAATATAAAGTCAATGATAGGATTTTACAACATTGCTCGATGTAGTTCCCCATACAACGTGAGTTTCAACATTCACCGAGAAATGTTTAAATTTCTGTTATAATCATTATGTACAGTTTAAAGACATCTCATTAGTCTAGCCGTTGGGGAGCGGGACGTAGTCCAGAGGTAGCATGTCCGCGGGATGGGTCGAGAGATCGATCCTCCACAGCGCAAAACATTTTTACGTGCTATTTTCCGTTCCAGACAGTGATCCACGACTGGTTTATCAAATTCCGTTGTGTGTGCTATTCTGTGTGTGGGATAGTGCACATAAAATATCCGCTTGCTGTTATTCGTATAAGAGTAACCCGTGTGGCGGCAGCGGGTTTCCTCTGTGATCATGTGTCAATATAACATTGCGTCTGACGTTCAATAATCGGTGATTTATAATCGATATGTTTCTAGTGGCGTCGTTAAATAAAAAAAATATTAAAATAAATGGTATAGCCGTAGTGCTCAACACGAGTTTGTTCAATTCTTAGTGAATGTTGAAACTAACTTTGTTAGGGAACTGCATGACGTTGTTAGAACCTGGTATTCTGTGGATTTCAATATGAAACATTTAAAAGGATATCATTATTTCTTTTAATAACTTTTTTAATATAATTATATTATGCTGTACACTTCTTTTCGCGTTTTTTTTACCGTTTGTATGTAACATGGAGTTTATACGGTGTTACGGTTGACAACAAACACACTATGCATTACTAATGCATTATACATAAGAATGAATTGTGTTACTGCACTCCATTGAGGTATTGCTTCATATAGGTTTGAATGTACACGTTTTCCTTTTCATGATAGTAGGACACAATACATACTTTAATAACAGGTTTGCTTCAGAATTTAATTATGAATAATGATAATCGAGTATGTGGATCATGACGCTTTACCCTTTTAAATCCAGAATGTCACCTTTCAAGGGGTTGACATATTCAAATAATTCAAAACATAGTTATACAACTGCAGCAGATATATAAATTCATATGATGTATTCATGACTGCTAATTCAATGAGAACTATGCTATCACAACGAACCCAATCCTTAAACATGATACATTCATCCGATTTAACCTTAGTTATGATTTGTACTGACGGAAACCTACCCCCCCCCCCCCCTCCCTGGAAGTCTTCAGATCAGTCGTTTCACAAAATGGCTAAACATTTCAGTGATTTGACAAAGTGATTAGTTTTACAACGTGTCAGTAACATGTACAGAATGGCTGTCATCTTCCTACACTATACTGAGATGAGGCGCTGTCTGCGTTTCCGTATTACTTGCTCGTTATCAGTGTTTCACAATAATAACATCGTAACAACGTCATCGTGCTGTGTGCTGTCAGAAAACGCAACGCCGATGATGACTTGTGTCTGGCTATGGTATTCAGCTACTCCATCCTGTCATAACATTGTCATGAATGCAATTATTCAGTCATCGTATTGTCATGAATACCATTACTCGGTCCTCGTTTGTTCCCAACTTAGAGTTCCGTTTTACTACCCAACTGTTACGTAACGAATGGTTACCTCTGCAGATCATTATTATCTGTAATAAACAATATTTTATCGATCCCTTTGTCAGTTCTCTTCCCTTGACGGTGACATTTATGGTATGCCAGGCTTGGAATATGTCAAGAAGATAACGCGCCATGTAAAACTAAAATACTTATTATATTACAGCTGGTTATTTTACAACGTTTTCAAACTAATTATGTGTGTTACTTAGATCTATGAAGTTTGTATCACCATTGAAGCTAACGCTTTTAACGGTGGGAATTTTACCATGTTGATAACCTGACAACATACTTAAGAAACATCTTCTCTAAAGAAAAACCTCTGAGAAAAAGCCCTCACAAAGAAAATGATGTTTTCTTCTGTAGGTATAATCGTCTTGATTATGATTTCATATAATTCAATTACCATACATTTGTCGTATACATGTATTATTTTACAAAACTCTGTAGGGGGTTCTTTCGAAGGATTTCTTCCCATTGTTTTCTTTATGAGAGTATTTCTTTCAGATGGCTATTTTTCGGAGGTTCTTTCAGTCATTCTACAAATATTGTACATCGTAATGTCCAAATACTGCTCGACTTTGACATTTGGTATACATCACATAATATTTATTTAGTGCAGCTGTCATATTGTTGTCCCACGTTTGATATGTTGAGGTTTTATTGGGCCATGTTGAAGTATCGTATAAGCAGATTCGAGTGATTCTATTCGAGTGTTACCATTCACTGAATGGAGATTTACAATTCACTAGGACGAACCACTTTATTCTCTATGAAAGATCTTTATGCGGTGGTTTAATACATACAAAACGTGTCAATAAACGAGTTTGTAGGTGGACCTATATCGTTTGTGATATCGCCAGTATGAGCTATGCAATGTATTTATTTGAGAACAAGCTTAACAGTCTATATTGTTGTCATCGTCATCGGATAGTGTGGGATCTTTACTACTGATATCTACTTTAAGATGTGAAACCAAAAAGCGAAAGAAGATGTTAGCAGTCACAACAGGTATTTAGTTGCTGGTTTTAGTAGATTGTAGTGGATTCTGAGTTAAGTATGCGTGGCTGAATGTTAGTACTTTTTTTTATGTAAACATGACTGTCTTCTATTACGCAACCACAATATATTCATTATATTGATAACAGTTTGCTCGAATGTAATGAACATGAGCGGGAAAATAAATTATAAATGCTTGTATAAGTGATGAATATCTAACACATGTAGGGAATGTATCTATACATTAGGCGCCAATATACTGTAGTAGTTTCACTTTAAGTATACAATCGAAAAAGAAAACCATATACTTGCAGAAGTCACTCAGAGATATTTTCGACAAAGGTGCTGACCATATTTAATAAATCGAGCAGTTCTGTGAACACTAGCCCCACAGTTGATACTCAGTTAGGTTCAATATGAATTGTATATTTTGAAACTCGGTTTTAAGGCAATATTCTGCAATAAGATTCTACAAAATGCGGTGAACATAAGATCACTTTACCGTTAGTTCGTGTCAATTTAGTTAGTTAGTTAGTTAGTTAGTTAGTTAGTTAGTTAGTTAGTTAGTTAGTTAGTTAGTTGCACCGTATCTGTGTGTTTATAATACATGTGTATATCCAATTGAGTCAATCCTGGACACAAATTCCAGCTGCCCCGACTGCCTGTCCAGAACAAACGTTAGTGCTATAGTATGGAAGAGGAAGCCTGCTACTCCTATTTGTAGCAATGGATCTTTTATATGCACTTTCCCACAGACAGGACAGTACATACCATGGTCTGAAATTTAAACAGCCTGCCTATTATCACACCCTATATCCAAAGACTACAAACACGGAGGGGTACAACAAACGCTGAGTCAACGTTACTCATCAGAATAACGGTCCGTGTGTATGTTGTGGATATTTATTTAAATTCTGACTGGACTGCAACTTCAAAATCTAAGTGCTTAAAGAGGAAGGTTTTCTCCGTATTTTAGCAAAATGCTG